>JADLZL010005549.1:0-102532 GCA_015844335.1 Chrysopogon serrulatus | reverse complement strand
AAAGATGCAAACTTTCTCCATTAACCACCTGGCATGTGGTGTGTGCATTGACAGGAACAGAAATCTCATCGCATCCCCATCAATGTAGAAAGGACAGATCTCGACACGAGAAGGGATCATTGCCAAGCGGAGACAAAATCAGGTACTAACTTGTATCATTAGATATTTTCCTCCTTTAATATATTTGTTGCTATGTACAAAGGTCACAAACTCACAATGGTAGCTGGGGCGGCATTATATTTTTAGCACTACTAGTTCTAAGCTTTTTTCTCTCTTTTTTTTTTGAAAGAAATACATCAATAGTTAGTGCACCACAACAGTGCAGGAGAGCCTTTAGTCTTGAGCCGATGGTTGATGCATGGTTATGTACAAAGTAACATTGCACTTTCCTGAAGAACAGTAGCAGCAAACAGTCGATGAACACAGTTTGCCCAGTCAGTTACCACATTCTTCAAGTTAAGTTTCCTCTCTAAACTTGATGTAAGTATACCCAGGCTGAATCATTTTGGTAATCCAGAAGAGGGTTCAGAGGTAGAAAGCTCAGTTTTCAACTTTTTACTGATCTCTTGCTCCTGTTGTGTCCTGAGATAACCCTGTGCTGTAGAAGTAACTATCTGGATAATGAAGTTTACAACCATGAGCCACACCAGGGTATTCCAGACCACAGAGAATGACAGATTCCACTTCTTTCCCTAAACATGGAGTAAATAATATGAACATTTTGAAACAATGTAAGGGCAACAAAGATGTCAATAAGATAGTAAAACAGGCAGAGTAAATCACTGGAGCTTCAGTGTTATAACAGCATTTATTTTTCTTTGAACCAATGTCAGCACCAGAATTGTCCCCCAGATCAAGAGCTTTTTAAAACCACTTACTGCACACCGTTCCATGGTCTGATATCCCATGCCATGTATTTACATGGACAATAGTAAAGTATCAAAACATAACTACCGTCCTAAGGACTATTGTCAGATCACTTTAAAGAGTAAGCAAGTGAAGCATATGGCTGCAGTAAATTTCGGGTTTTTGTAACTGAAATTGAGTGGAAATTCATACCTTAACAGAACTAGAGGCTGATGCAGCAACATGGGCTGATAAAAACTTATTTTTGGCCATCTTCAGCTTGGAAACTAAAGATGGAAGGACAGATGCCACTCCAGGAACATTGCTAAATGCCCATATAAGCCTTTTCTCAACCAAATCAAGAAGTTGGTTATTGCAGAGAGTAATCACCAATGTAGTCTACATAAGTGATTTGTAAATGATAGTTAGTTGTCTTAATGGATATGAGAAGAAATCACTATGACTACAATTCGCAGCAGAATGCAAATATATGAATTGCACCAATTAGTTTGACAAACCTGGATACAAACTTTAACAACAGCCTTTCCAATCAAAGTTGCTAGGAAAAACTTCCAGAAAGGGATGTTAAATTGTCCACACAACATGCCGGCAAGATCAAATAGAGGGTTTGGCACCTGACAGAAGAAATAGTAATACAATTCCTCACATGTCATATCTCATAAGGAAAGGAATAGAATGTCAATAACTATAAAACTTCGGTGAGACCAATAAATTAAAAAAATTTTAAGAATATGTCATGCAATGTCTACATTTTAAAATGTTTCCTTTCTCAGCAAAGAGGAATGTGAGTTTCATCGACAATTTAAATGGTCCTTCCCCTTTACAGCCTAAATTGGCAAGGTGCTACAAGGCAAGTCAGCAACTAGTGTAAACATGCAACATACTAAAATATGACTTGAACAAACAAATTTGAAATGTCAACAGAATGATACTAACCGAAGCAAGTAGCAATACTAGAGTGAAGCTTAAATGCTGTGAATGAGACATGAGCCATCGTTTGGCCTGACGTAAAGTTGATGATAGAAAGCCTTCTGAAATGGAAGCATCCAAATCTTCTAACTCATCAATTACGCGGCCTGACATGCTAGCTGTGGTTCATAATTTAAAAGGAGTGAGCAACATAACACATACTTAGAAAAAAAACGGGCTTACTGCATCATTCAAGCTGATGCCTTTAACCAATGGCACAATCTTGTAAGGTACATTGATCCTAGATTTAACTTTATATGATGGATTGTTGTGGTTAACTTGTAAGCTAGAGCTAGATAACCCTGCTGGTCAGAGGAGAGCTGCAAAAACTCTTAGGATAGAAACAAGCTCACTATTCCTTTGATACCTATATAAGCCCTATGGGTCATAAATGATTTCAACTTCTTAGTAGAAGTGGGGACTTAGCCTGTGATATAAGCTAATAAGATGGTTAACCATTGTTCATGTATAACAACAATATGAAGGCATCATTGTTTATATATACCAAACTAAAAGGAGACAAGGGAAAAAAGTATTTAATGAAAAATGCTGCATTCTCTTGTGCATATCTTGTATATATTTTTTTTTTTTCCTCGAACACATATCTTATATTTGTTTCTTTAGTTACAGAGCCAGAAGATTTTGTTTATAATGGATGTAGATCTCTGTTATTAAGCATTTTGTTTCTTTTTACTGCTTTTGCACCTAATAACCGGCAAAAGCAAAGTCAGTGGGGAGGCTGGGATATTTCTATTCTATCATCTAAAAAGAACACAGACTATTACATAAATTTAGTTTGCTACTCTGGCCAGGAAATCCTAGCACACATATGATTCAATGAAAGGTGGTACCATTATCATAAAAATAGGCAAGTGACAGAATTGTATTTTTTAACTAGCCCTTGGACAACTGATGAAGCAATGACTCAAAGTGGAAGAGGTATATCAAGTGAACAAGCAAGAGATACAGCTGTAATAATTAAGTAAATTATGCTATAGTTAGTACGCAAAGCAGTATGAACAAAACCTGCTCTTGAGAGAAAATATGGAGGAAGCTCTCCAAGTGCAGTTCCAATGCCCCAAAGAAAAGCTTCGAGACAAACTTCTTGCAGTATTTTGCTGAATGGAATTGTTTCATGATAAATTGGGGGCCCAAACTGCAAACAGTCTTTCTCCAACCAGGATGGGCTCCTTTTGAGGAGAATAGTGTCATAAGGAGCACTTTTTAAATCAACCCTACCACACTGAACTGCTTTGATAGTAAACAGGGCAACATGGGGACCTAAATACATTATGAAAGTGTGCAAACCAGAACCTGCAAGTGTAAGCAGAAATTCTTGTTATTTTATAAATCAACTAATTAAACTCCTAACGCACAGTTTCACCAGATCTGAAAATATTTGTAGTTACCTAATCCAATGGATGAAGCGACCCCTAGTATGATCCACCACAATCCAAACCTGACATACCAAAGTAACTCCTGTAGATGCTGCATCAATGACAATATACCATGTTTATCCAAGCTGCATATTGGACACACCACGAGAGATATTGGAAGCAAACTATTATTAATGTGACCAAGCTATAGCAGTGTAGATGAAATTCTCTTGAACAATATGCAAGCAAATTTGCTAAATGGCACATAGTTTCAGGGCTTCCCTAAATATAGCAGCCTAAAGAGTAAAGAGTAAAAAACAGACTGCAGTTATCATCCATTTTCAAATATTCGTGTCAGATATAGAATACATAAAGGACAAAGCTTTCTTGCAACTCACTATCTAATATGTAGCATGTATGTCACTCAGGCTGTTTTTAATCCTGCTAAACACAAGTGTTCTAATTAATTTGAAACAAGATGGTACCTTTTCATTCAGGCCATCAGTGAACATGAGCAGAACCCAAGTAGCAGCAACCAAAGGCATTGTGATTTTTAACCGAGAACCTTTTTTGAGAACAGATGAACATGTTGTTTCCAAACTCTGAGCAATGGCTAACACAAAGAATGCCAATGTCCTGAATGGTCGTGATGTAATTGTTAGTCTCTCCAGGTCCACACGATGTTTTTCCCGGAGCTCTGCAATAAAGTGCACTGGTTAGAGCATGGACTACACTGCAGTATATCTCATTTTCGGTTAGCAAAGTATATCTCATCCTATAGTGCCACATGGAGAATCCAACGCACACTCCAAATTATTGACCTTCTATGTAACTGTTTCACATGTCGTAAATCGTAATTATGCAAGTTCTACAAGGAAGGGGAAAAATGGCAGCTGCCTTCCACAGCACAGTTTTTCGAAAGGGGGGCTTACATTTGTATATTAGTCTTAAAGATGGGAAACTAAATTTGCATTGAAACCATGCCACTGAGGGCAAGGCAACAGAGAAAAAAATTAGTAAAATTACCACTCCTAAATGACAGTATTTTATCAGGTAAAAATAAGTCCGAAGAAAAAAATTCAAGTAAATAAATATAATTCTCTCAGATGCCAACCGCCAAAATACGATCTTTAATCTAACTTGAAAACCGTGGAAAACCTGAGCTTTATTAAGTTTTAACCTTCAAAAAGGTGTTCTAAAAGCATAATAAAAAGAATCACAAATTGAACGAACCGATACTAAGCACACAATTTCGCTGCATCCAATGCTTGAATAAAAAGAATCACAAATTGAACGAACCGATACCAAGCACACAACTTCGCTGCATCCAATGCTTGAATAAAAAGAATCACAAATTGAACGAACCGATACCAAGCACACAACTTCGCTACTCAAAAGAACGGTTCTACTCTACAATGAATCACGGGCAAGAAAAAAACAAACAAGAAAAAGTCATCGTGTTTTCCTAAAATAAAAGGAGTTACGTATCGCCAATCCGCTTTGTAGGAAAAAAAACAGAAAAAACATGAACCATTCCAACTTGGCAGGAAACTGAAAACTGCAAAGACACGCATTCACAGCTCGATCTCGACGGCAGCTCGAGCAGGAACAACGATTTCCATAATTCCACACCATAGAAGTCAATTGTGAACAGCGCAAGATGATTTAAAACGCAAGATGTAAACCAGACAGCGTATCTCCAAGGACAATGGGCGGACCAAACAAGACGATCCCTCCGCAGAGCCTTGCAGCAGCCGATCGACTCACTCACCTGACATGGCCATGTCCTCGCCGGCGCCGACGGTAGGCCCCATGGCGCAGCTCCAGGTCCCTCCCCGCTGCCGCGTAGATCTGAACTGCCGTGGAGCCTGTGGTGTTTGAGCTAGGCGCCGGCGCTATATGAACCGAGGAAAAGGGCGCGAGCGCGCTTTTGCTTCCCGCTTGGCGCGGAAACGCCTCTTCACCGTCTTGGGAAGAAGGGTAGAGCAGCACGAGCCCGGCGAGGCGCGGGGCACAGAGGAATCGCTCCTTCCACCTGAAAATATGAGCTTTTTCGCGAGCGCAGGGGGGAAAAGGCCAAGCGAGGCCAGGTGAGAACGGCTTTCCGTCTCTTATGCGCTTACGGGCTACGTGCCTTTCACGATTTACCCCGTCGGGCGTTAGGCACAGACGGAAACGGATACATGCGTTTTCTTGAGGGGGACAAAGGTAACTGACGAGGGCAAAAACTGACGTGGTTGCTTGAGCGCTACAATATACTAGAAATCCTATCTTGAATTAGGGGAGGAGTTTAAGAGCTGCTGCTAACCTTTTTCGTTTTTTAAAAAGTGGGAAGCTTTGTGCTGCGCCGCTAGATAAACTGCTTTAGCGTCAAGCCACGTCATCATTGCAGATGCTGATTGTGACAAATAAAGCAGCATACATTCCAACAATGTATATTATTAGAACATTTCGATTAGCTTATGGGATCGTTGCAATCTGAGTGTTGGTGAATTGTAAAAGATTGACAGAAAGCTGGCGGGTTTGGATGAACTAGAGATTAGTATAATTTATATAAACAACTAGTAGCACTCAACTTTCTCAATATCTAATGTGATCATTACAAGACAATCAAAAGCATTACAGACCACTCAAAAAATATTTTTTTTTTAATCTGTGGTCAAATGGAACTCACTCCTATGTTCCAAACCAGCAAGACAGCATTACATATTTACGTCGTGGCCCGAACAATGGCGTCCTCTTCTGAAATTCCTCTTTTTTTATCCCGTAAGATCACTTTCAACATCGACCCTCGTCTTAATTTGTTGAGGTCGACCTCCTGCTTTCGATTTCACGTGGTATGCTATCTTTCGGTCGAGGCGTGACCACAATATAATTCGCCATCATTTGCTGTCCGTCCTCCGTCGTTAGCCCCGAGAATGAGAGGAAGGCTTGAGAATGAGACGGGATCGCAGGCAGGCACGACGGGATCGATCCCCCCGGTTGCGGAAAGCAACGGCGGCGAGATTTCGTGCACGCGAGAAGCGACAGAAAACCGACGAGGAGGAGTGGAGGACGCGAGCCGCGGTCGCCGCTCGACGCGAGCCACCTCTCGCTCCTCGGCCGGAAAGGCATCGATCCGTTTGCCCTGGGAGGCTTGCGGAAACCGTGTCGCCGAAAGCGTGTTCGCATCAGGCGCGTCAGGCACAAGGAACCGACCGGGTCGTCTGCTAGTGCAAGTCACCTTCAGGCGAAGGAAGCAGCAGCCGCAGGCTAAGAGCAAACTGGATTTTTTGGGTTACCTGTGCTGTGATGTCGCTGTACGCTTCGGCAAATGTGAGATGTTACAGCTGATTGTTCACAGCTATTGGCAGATTTGGCAGATGAAGATTTCTTTTCCTTTTCTTGAAGAAAAAAAAAAAACTGTTTCTATGCAAATTATCAGAGTACATCCTGTTCCCTCAAAAAAAAATGTATATATCAGAGTACAGGGTCAGCACAACATGAGCGCAGCATGTTCAGAAATCAGACCATACACTGTACTTAAAAACACTGGAATGGAATCGGAGCAAGCATTCTTGTTCTTGCAAAGGCTAAGCAGAGATATAGGCGGTACTAGTACTACCATCTGCCAGCAGTCAGCGAATGGAAGCAACTCTTTTTTTATACTCAGTGTTGTCATAAAACTAATTATCAACAACAGAATTCAACCCGACATGGATGCCCAAACCCAAACTTTCTGTTTCCTTCTTTATGGAAGTACAACTCCAACAAATAAAGAAATAACAGGGCACACAGATGATTATGAATGCTAGTAGTATGGCTTCTGCTGGAATTTCCCTGAAAATTTTCCAATTCCATGTAACCTCAAGCATTCCAATCTAACTTTTAAGAATGCTAGCTATATTTTCATGGATGTTATCTTTTGCATTTTTGTCAAAGGGATCATCTCCAATATAAAGATCTAAGAGAGATTGGCATAAGAGCTTGCTCTGAATGCTCCCCACCTCCTTGCCTTCAACTGCATAAATATAGAAAAGAGTTCATTAATCATGAGCATTATTAACAAGGAATTTACTTACTGAAATTCGTAAACAGATGAAATGGATAAATCAGAAAATAAACGAATACATCACTGTGAAGTATGTGGACATGCCATTACAAAATCTTCTAATAATGAACATTGATGGCCTTTCAAGCTGTGGGAGACTAGGTTTAATGCTCATACTTGCCATTTCTTTAAAAGAAACCTATGCAATTGCTACAAAATCAAATGAAAATGCAGTGAACAGATGCATGCCATGGATGCAGCAGGTGAGTGGGCAGCAACAAGGAGAAACAAGGTTCATTGATGACTGCTGATGCAGTTCCAGGCAGCCGTTGATGGAAGTGGCTCAGCTGGGGTGCTACCATGGCTGGGCAAGGGTAGGAGGGGGGTGCAAAAATATGCAGTGGCGGGGAGTGGTGCAGGCATAGTATATGGTAGCCATGACAGGGGCAGAGGCACAAATGCACAATGGTGTGGTGGGGCATCATTCTTATTTGTGTGAGAAAGAGTGCAGGATGGAGGAGGTGAAGCATTACAGTAGCTGATTCAACTCCTTCTGATTGGATTATGCAGTTCAAAAATTTAGATGGTTTGGAACATAATCAGTCAGATGTCCGCTATACATAATCCATCGAGTATTAGAAAAAAAAAAGGGCATCTGGCATCTCCTAAGTTTTGGAATGGGATAACTGGATAACAGGATAAGGACTTAACATTATTTCCCAGCAGTGAGTCAGACTATCTAGTTTAACATATGACTATATGAGCAACTGTGTGAACAATATAATAATGTTGCCAGGTACTCAGATGCAGGACACATGTATACTAATTGCAACATAAAGACATCTTCAAACTGTTTTCATAAAAATTAAATGAACTTACTGCAAATTTTAAGCACATGGTTTGATTCCCTTGAAAGCTCAATCACAGACCCCTTTGGTAATTTGTATTCATCCTTTGAAAAGCGCAACAAAGCTGTGGAAGAACAAGGTATAAATTTGAAGTTAATACCTTATGAAATTTCAATGTATGATATTAATATAATTAATATAATAGCATCATTTCCCTAAAGATCTTATTAATTTCTCAGCTAGTAACTCTTTAAGTCTTCATAATTTTGAATTTCAGTTTTAGCATCTAACATCCTGACCTTTTCAGTTCTCACTAGCTTATTAAGACCCAATGACAGAGGCTAGGGACAAGTATCCAAATTCTTGCAATCATGTTGTTGTAAAATATATTGCCACAAACATAAAAAAGTACCATTTGAAACAGAAGAATCACAATTAACCAACAAAATACTCCCTCTTGTTCCAACCATAAGTTGTTTAGGACATCAGCTATAGTCTCCAATATGGCACTGAGACTTGCAACTTTGTAAAAGTATACTATTTTAAATAGGGGGAGTTATATACCATGAAAGCCTATGACAAATCTACTAACATCAACAATGTGTTGTCAAATTATGTAACTTTTATATATACTGATGCCTCAAGTTAAAGAAGTTTGACCCGAATAAAATTGTAAAATGACCCAAATTTGGAATTGGAGAAAATAATTAATTCCACATGGCATATAAATATAAGGTTCATTGAATGCGATAGGCATTTGGAGGGAAGTACCCACTCCTACAAGATTTACTGTGCTGCAAACAACCCATTTAAGATCTGTGGAGATGGATATGATGTGAGTTCAGTTTTATCAATCAATATGAAGCTGAATGCATTATGTGTGGTCCATTTCTTCAACTAAGCCATAATGAAAAGTTGGAAATCGTGACCGTAAACAAATATTATGGACATAAAATATTCAATTGTGTGGGTTCATGAAAGCATCTCATTAAGCTTATCACAACAGGTCTTAAATAAGTTTCAGCATTTCTCCCACAAAGCCATAACCAAAAGGGACCTGGAATACATATTACCTCAGAAGCAACTCTTTGGTGTCTTGTCCACCGAACTTCTGAAGCCTACTTCCCACACTCTTCTCGAATGCGCTGCGAACCGAGCCAATACTCAGCCTCCCATAAACAATCTGCAGCCTCACTGTCATCCGTATGTCACGCTCTAGCGTATCGTTAATCAACTCAGCATTTTCCTTCAGTTCCGAGACCGAGAACTTCCTGTACTTCTCCTTCAGCTGCTGCTTCAAATCGTTGCCATCCGCATACACGCCTACATAAAAGCGACATTTCAAAATCTCCTCTTTATATTATAGCGCTTTTCTAACGATGGAAAGATACAACAATCGTTTTTAGCGTAATACCGAATGCGTAGACGTCGATGGACTTGAGCCCGAGGACGGTGGTCTTCCGGAGGCCTACGCCGAGTAGGCGGCGCCCAGCGGCGGCCTCGGTGGGGAATGTCGCGCCGGTCCGCGGTTCGACGGAGCCGGGGGCCGCCCCGTCGGCCAGGGAGAGGGAGGCCCAGAGTGGGGCAGGGTGCGGGACTGGCCGGCCTGCGGACTTGGCCGTGAGGGTCAAGCTGGCAGCTGCGGCGGCCGCCGCAGCGGCGACCGTGGCGGCGATGGCGAAGCCGTTGGGGGCTTGGGTTGGCGGGAGGCGGGGATGGCAGCGGTGGGGAAGCGGAGGGAGACCATGGCCGCGGGCCGCAGCGACGAGAGGCCAAGAGGAGAATGGTGAGGTGCGTCCGTGCAGGGGGTGGTGGGCGGAGGACTCGATGTGGGAGAACGGCGCGGGTGGCGCGCGGCGGCAGTGGCGAGCAAGGTTTTTCTTACGGTTCGGCAAAAAACCGTGGCGAACCGGTGACCTTACTGTACTACCGAATTCAAATGTCAAATTTGAATTTTGAAGTAGAACATGCTAAAAGGAAGAATTTTGATTTGTCTGTTTTTCCAAAAAAACAAATACTAAACGAACTTTTAAAAAATTTTAACACCATTGGATTCTATAAATCATGAACTGTTTTAGGAATTTTTCTAGAATTTTTTTTTTTTTTCAAATTGAAAAAATTTAAAAAACAACATTTGTACAAGTGGGTTCATGATACAAAACCGGCCGGAGACAAAAAAAATAAGGTGGCGAATTACACAAATGAGAACATCTAAAAGCCATTTTGAATTGTAAAAACTAGGAGGGTGCACTCCTACTGTGCTTTTATTGAAAATGAAAGAACAACATCTGTACAAGTGGGTTCATGATACAAAGAAAGAGACAAAGAAAATAAAAAAAATTACACAAATGCTTCTAGCCATGAATCTAAACTAGGAGGGTACGCGCGCGATGCCGCGTGTACAGTTGGTGCCTGTGTATTGCGGTGAACTGGTGTTCTGAAGGCTCGTTCGTTTATAGCGGTAATAGGCCTAAGGCTGTGTATATGGTTGTGCATTTTTTATGGTATGCGTATCTGCATATAAAAGACAGTAATAACTACTTAAGGTTATCTCTAAGAACGACTGATGTAAAATTAGGAAAATCCACGATCGAATGGTAGATAACCTTTTGTTTTTCAAGATAATATATATCCTCTTTTAAATATGGTGGCACAATAGGATTGCTAGCGGTAACAACAAGATAGATGCATGAAGAAGTCCAATATGAGAAATTTCTCCTATACCAGTGCGCCAGCCTAAAAAAAAGAAAAAAAAAACAAAGCTGACCAAAAAAATAAAAAAAAAAAAAAAAAATAAATTGTGTATGCGGGGCCCATGTAAATAGTGATGGCCCCACATGAATAGTGCTTGAAGTGCTGTGGACACGCGCATTCCTTCACGGATGAAGAGTTACATATTGTGTTGTGAAACTGAATTTGCTCTTAGCTTAACTAAGGCAAGCTCTAACTTAAAGATCTCCTTGCATCTTTGAAGGGTGGGTTGTACATGTCTGAAGATGGTGTCATTCCTCATTGTCCAGATTGCCCAACACAATGAAATTATTAACTCCATGAAGAAGGCATGTGGAATTTGCAGTCTGATGATGTCGAAAACTTGAGGCACTTCAGGGGTGGCAGGAAGCTGAATCTGAAGTATATTCCAGGAGGCATGGCAAATGGGCAATCAAAAAAGAGGTGTTGCAGGGATTCTTCAACATTCAAGGAATAAAGAACACAGCTGTAACTTTGTAGATCCATCTCTTTTCTTCTTAGAAGTTCTCTTGTACTAAATCTGTCTTTAAGTAAAAGCCAGAAGAAAAATTTTCTTCTATTTTGACAGAAAGAACGCCATAACCACCTATATGCTGGGTGTGTCGGTGTAGAACCAATAACAGATTTATATGCCTAACTGGAAGAGTAGATGGACGACCCCCAAATATAGCTCCATTTATCTGGTTCAGCCAATAACTATATGTGCTGGATAATGTTGTTTAATGCCAAGAATTGCTCATAGGCCTTTGTGATAAGAGGGAGATGGAAGTGTTCAGATATGACAGTCATTGTTTTTATTGTTTCCATTCACAATTGTCTATACATACAGGCAGCAACTCCGTATCTAATCGGGGGGCTAAACATGCCTGATAAATTTGATGGTATAATAACTATAGTGCTTCCAATGATGAGATGATATATACACACACACAGGAGTACATCATGTTTTCATGTCAAGTCTGAAAATCAAAGAATTTCACGGCCCTTGGTCTCATGAGGAAAGAGGGCACATGCCAGTACTGCAAGAACGAGAAATAGGTCCATTAAAAGCACTGCTTCTTTCTGACGGTGGTTCTCTAGCAATGCAGTTATCATGAGAGGAGCAATGATGCTTCCAATTTTGCCAAAGAAATATGCGAACCCAACTCCGGTGTTCCGACAAGATGTAGGGTAGATCTGCACACAAAAGTTGTTAATGAATGGGATGAGAGCTTACCTATTGTAATGTATAGTTTTTTACTTACATTGCCTATTTCGTGATATGTGCATCGGCCTACAATATAATGTTTCAAATCGGCTGATGCTCATCTAACACGATTTTCTGTTAAAATCTGATTCATTATTCATGTAGCATCTTTCAGGCACAAGAGAAATCATCACTGGCTTGACGAGGCGTAATAAAATAGGTTTGTTTTTGCAGTGATAAACAGATCGTGTACTTTGGGTGGAAAGAAACACCAAAATACTCTATCTGTTTTTAAATATTATGATATGTTGCTTAGGACAATATAATATGCAGCGTATCCAGTGATGTTCAGATCATGTCCTCAAAGTCACATGTTTAAAAACGGAGGGAGTAGAAAATATAATGTGCAGCGTATCCATTGATGTTTGGCACTGACCTCAGGGGAAAAAACATGTAGAACAGCAAGGTTCCCCATGACACAAGCCCGGGCACAGAAGAGAAGGGTGATCGCTAAACCTTCTCCCAATTGTGTGGTAAGAGGTGCAATAAAAGCGCAGCACAACAAACTCAAGCCTCCCATTGTCATTCTCCGACCTATCCAGTCAATCAATAGAGCCACTGAAAGAAGACCAGGAATCTCTGCCATAAATAAAGTGTGGCTTTAGCAACTGGGGAGTACCTCAATGTTGTTTTGGAAAGTAGACACAAGAAGTCAAGAACACTTTACAGAAGATTAATAGTTGTAAAACCCTTTTTTTTAAGGGATGTAAACCCCTTTTTTTTTTTTTTTGAAGGTTGCAAAACAAAGGCTTTCTTCAGAATCAGAGACCTGCTAAGACCATTGGACTTGCTAAAACAACACAAGTTTCTGATTTTGCCAATAAACCATGCTCCAAGAACAGTGGATATGAATTCCCAATGAGAGGTAAGAACAGTAAGGGTCAACACACATAATGTCTTTCTCCCCCTGTAATAATCGATATTTATTTTTAAATAATATATACTTCAGCATTTTCTTAGAAAATAGGAGAAGTATATTATCGTGCAACTTGCAAATCAGGAGTTTCCTCCAGGCTTTGTGAACCAGCAGCAGAAACTGAAAAGGTGAAAATCCGCAGGAAGCATTCATCATGCATATATCAAATTTGTTCATAGCACAATATTACCTGCGAAACTGGTCGCCAATACATTTATGTAGACGTCGGAGTCCTTTTGTTGACTCCTACGTCTGCTTAGTTCAGATATCAGATATACTGTCCATAATAGACAAGATGATTTGTAAAATGGACTTGCCAAAGAAGAAGTGTTGATCTTATCCGGTCACCTGACCAAAGAGCTTGAAATACACTGAGGACACTGGACTTGGAGCTTGTGTCCTCTTCAGTTAAGAGACTATCTGTTGGCATAGGTAAAAGGTCTTGTAACAGAAGAATCATAATTGTTGTCGACTCCTCTTGTTGGTTCAGAGGTTACAGTGCCAGGAGGCAGAGCCTTGTTATTCATTCTTGCTATTCTCTCCAAGACAAGCATAGCTTCACTTATTTTGCCTCTTGAGCAAAGGTATCTTGGTGATTCAGGTATTACATTAGAGAAGATAAGAAGGATGAAACATGGCAAGGAGGACAACGCAAGCAACCACCTCCATCCAAGTATTGGCATGATAGCCTGCATTCAGGATATATTATGCACATGTGAGAAGAAGCTGTTGCTCTGATAGAACAGAACTAGGGAACGGTTCCCCTAATATAATTTACATTTTAAATGTTCGATTTTCACAAAAATGAAGTTCACCTTTTAAAATTACTGCCTATTTCATATGCTGGTGCCAGAGTTGACAATGCTCTCTTTCAACTGTTTAGGCCTGCTAGAAATCCCAGGTTCCTGAGTGAAATCTGGGCCAACACTTATCTTTATTTTTTCTTCTTTCTAATAAAATTTTCAGCAAAGGTTTTGCTGTCCTTTAATCCTAGTGTCTATTTTTTTCTAGAACACAATCCTAGTGTCTATTATATAGATATTTGTGAGCTTAATTGCTTTATGCATTCCTACTTCCTGTTAGCCAAATTGATGCACAAACAATGTAATCTTTCGTTTCAGTTTGAGTCTTGTAAGAGTCGGTCAGAGGCTAGGCGTGTAAAGGAGTCGTGCCCATGCACGGTGTAGCCTGGAGTCGGCCGTGTCCGCGCCACGACGTGCCGAGCGCACGAGACGTACACCGCGAGGAAACGGTGTGTCGTACTTGTTACGGAGTGGCGCGGGGCGGGCTTTGTTGGGCCTGTGGTGTCTTATATAAAGATGAATAAAGGACCGAGGAGCTGTCACGTTGGCAGCGCCATAATCTCTTGATTTCTCGCGTGAACTGTTTCCTGTCTAAACTAGGTCTCGCTGCGGTCACCGCGCCGTCGCCGGAGCAGCATTCCAGAGCTCATCGCCGTTCTCGGCACCAACAAGTGGCATCAGAGCTAGGAGAGCCGGTGTAGAGGACGTGCCGTGGCAGGAAGAGAAGGAGCAGTAAGGAGAGAAGTTCAGATCGCTTGATTCAAGAACAAGAACATGGGTTCCAGCGGGGACAAGAAGGAAGAGCTGATGGAGAGGGCGTGGAATCAGGCCGCCGGAAACTTGGTATGGCCGATGCTATCCCGATCCAATTACCAAGAGTGGTCGGCTCATGTGCAATGCAATCTCGAGGCCATGTATCTGTGGGACGCAGTTGAGTCGGACAAGATCGAGCGGCGCCGAGATCAGCTCGCTCTAGGTGCCCTGATGCGAGGTGTACCCGCCGAGCTGCACTCCATGTTGTTGAACAAAAAATCAGCCAAAGAAGCTTGGGAGGCGATCAAGTCGATGCGTCTGGGAGCAGAGAGGGTGAAGGAGGTGAATGCACAGAAGTTGCTTGCCGAGTTTGAATCAATCTCATTCAAATCTGGTGAGACGATTGAGGATTTCGCAGTTCGGATTGGGAAGCTTGCAACCGATCTGAAGGGTCTTGGCGAAACCAGTGTTGATGATGCCCGAGTCGTAAAGAAGTTTCTAAGAGCCGTTCCTGCCCGCTACAATCAAGTAGCAGTCACAATTGAGATGTTTTGTGACTTGAAGACGTTGTCCGTGGAGGAGCTAGTCGGACGTCTGCGAGCGGCCGAAGATCGTTTCGAGCCCTCCACAGAAGAAACATCAAACAAGGCAGGCCAACTCTTGATGACAGAAGAGGAGTGGGCCGCCAAGAAGAAGAATTATGGTGGAGACTCATCAGGTTCGTCGGGCAGCAAGGGTGGTGGCAGTGGTCATTATCCTAAGAAGAACAAGTCCAATGGGCGGGGCGGTGGCAACAGTGGAAACCGCGAGGCGCGTGATGCTGGCAAGAGGGAGTACACAACACAGGGTACTCCTCGACGCAATGGACGTTGTAACAAATGTAAGATATATGGCCATTGGGCCAGAGAGTGCAAGAAGGGAGCTAAGGAAGCAATGGAAGCAGCACACCATGCCAATGCAGAAGCCGATCCACAACCAACACTCATGGTGGCGCAGGTTTGCAATCTGGCACGCACCACGGGTAGCTCTGCACCACGAGTGTTCCTGAATCAGGAACGTGTTATCCCATCAAAGTATGAAGAGGGGTCGTGGGTACTGGATACAGGAGCAACTAATCATATGACGGGGAGTCGGGCATCACTGACAAACCTCGACGAATCAGTGCATGGATCAGTGCGTTTTGGTGATGGATCCACAGTGGAGATTTGTGGGATTGGAGCTGTTACCATCGCCGGCAGAGCCTAGGATCATCGAGTGCTATCAAAGGTATATTACATTCCATCCCTCAAATGCAACATTGTTAGCCTTGGGCAGTTGGAGGAGGGAGGATGTCGCGTTGAGATAGACGACGGTGTCATGGAAGTGTTCAAGCGACGGCAAGCCGAGACATCGAATCGTGGGGTGTTGATTAGGGCGGAATGCAAAAACCGTCTGTACATCATGAAGGTGAAGCTCACTACGCCTGTCTGCCTCTTATCCAGTATGAACGATGTGGCGTGGCTTTGGCACGCTCGGTATGGGCACCTAAACTTCAGAGCATTGCATGAGCTTGGTGCTAAGAAGATGGTGGAAGGCATGCCAGTCATGCATCGTGTGGAACAGGTCTGCAATGGGTGCGCATTGGGAAAACAGCATCGAACTCCGTTTCCCAAGTCGTCGGCGTACCGTGCTACCACTGGGCTTGAGTTGGTGCACGCTGATCTTTGTGGACATGTAACGCCTCCCACTCCAGGCGGCAAGTCATTCTTCCTTCTCATTGTTGATGATTACAGCCGTTATATGTGGCTTGAGCTATTGGCCACCAAGGACGAGGCATTGATGTACTTCAAGAAGTTCAGGGTGGCCGTGGAACTTGAGTCAGGACGCAGGTTGAAGGCGTTCAGATCAGATCGTGGTGGAGAATTCAACTCTGGAGCATTTGTGTCATTCTGTGACGAGCATGGCATAAAGCATAACACCACAACATCATATACGCCATAGCAAAATGGGGTGGTTGAGAGGCATAATCAGACTGTGGTGGAGATGGCTCGGTGTTTACTGAAGAGCATGCGTGTTCGGCGCAGTTTTGAGGGAGAAGCGGTCAGAGTGGCAGTTTACTTGCTTAATCGATCTCCGACAAAAAGTTTAGATGGCAAGACACCATTTGAGATGTGGTATGGGAAGAAGCCAGGGGTCAAGCATCTTCGTACTTTTGGTTGCACTGCTTATGTGAAGAGAGTTGGCCCGGGTATAAGCAAGTTGTCAGACCGTTCGGTTCCTGGAGTATTTCTAGGCTATGAACCAGGAACAAAGGGATTTAGAGTATATAACCCTCTAACAGACAAACTCATGGTGAGTCATGACGTCATATTCGATGAAAAACTGGCTTGGAATTGGGAGGGGGAAGATAGCAGCAGTCTGCGTAGTTCAGATACAGCAGCAGCGTTGCCTGAAACTTTTCAGGTTCAATGTCTTGACGACCCTATTCCTGGTCTGACAACAGGGACAGATGCAGATGGTGGCGCGCTTTTAGAACCTCAAGAGATGGAACCGGCTTCAATTCCAAACATGGGAAACATAGGGGGTGCTTCACCTCCCCAAACACCGCCTCACCAGGTCATATAGTGGGCCACACCACCCACAGGTGGTTCTGAAGATTCTGAAGGTGTACCATTGCGGTACAGAACAATCCCAGATCTGTTTGACTCAACCAATGAAGTGCAGGATTTCGAATACAGTGGTTTGTGTCTTGTGGCAGCAGAGGAGCCAAGGACAGTTGAAGATGCACTATCAGAAGAATGTTGGAGGAAAGCAATGGAGGAAGAGATGAAAGCCATCAATGACAACAAAACTTGGGTTGTTAGTAACCTCCCTCCTAAACAGAAAGCAATTGGGTTGAAGTGGGTCTTTAAAGTAAAGAAGGATCCTGATGGGAAAATTGTCAAGTACAAAGCTCGGTTGGTAGCTAAAGGATATGCTCAGCGTCATGGAGTGGATTTTAATGAAGTTTTCGCTCCAGTTGCTAGAATTGAAAACGTGAGGGTGCTCCTGGCCTTGGCTGCACATGGAGGCTGGCAGGTCCATCACATGGATGTGAAATCAGTGTTTCTGAATGGTGATCTTTCAGAGACTGTTTATGTGCAGCAACCCCCAGGTTTCACAGTTGACAAGAGTGACAAGGTGTTGAAGCTCAAGAAAGCTTTGTATGGGCTTAGACAGGCACCTCGAGCATGGAATGAAAAACTTGACAAGGAGCTTATTGCTCTTGGTTTCAGAAGGAGCAAGTTGGAACATGCAGTTTACAGGAGGAGCAGCAAAGACTCTTTTCTTCTAATAGGAGTTTATGTTGATGATTTGATTATCTCTGGAGTACCAAATGCTGCAGATATCTGAAAGTTTAAGTCAGAGATGAAAGAAAAATTCAGCATGAGTGACTTGGGACTCCTGAGTTATTATTTGGGGATTGAAGTAAGACAAGGAGATGGACAGATTACTTTGAGCCAGAGTGCTTATGCATTAAAGATTCTTGAGAATGCAGGGATGAGCAATTGTAATCCTTGTGATACCCCAATGGAGTGCAGGTTGAAGCTTTGCAAGAAGAAGGAAGGAGAAGATGTTGTAGACCCGACTGCATACAGGAGCTTGATTGGTAGTCTGAGATATATTGTCAACTCAAGGCCGGATTTGGCCTATGCTGTTGGAGTTGTCAGTAGACACATGGAGGCACCAGGTAGAGAACATTGGGCTGCTGTTAAAAGAATACTCAGGTACCTCAAAGGTACTATTGGGTATGGATGCAAGTACAGAAGAGGAGAAGAAGAGCAAGCCATCCTGTTAGGTTACAGTGATAGCGATTTTGCAGGAGATGTCGAAGATAGGAAGAGCACATCAGGTGTTGTATACTTTCTCGGCAGGAGTTTGGTAACTTGGTCATCTCAAAAGCAAAAGATTGTTGCTCTCTCATCCTGTGAAGCTGAGTACGTGGCAGGGGCAGCAGCAGCATGCCAAGGCATTTGGCTAAGCCGACTTGTTGCAGATATGATGGGAACGAAGGAGACGACAGTGAAGCTGCTCATGGACAACATGTCTGCGATCGCTCTCAGCAGGAATCCGGTGCATCATGAACGAAGTAAGCATATAGATACTAAGTATCATTTTCTTCGTGAATGCATAGAAGATGGAAGGGTGGAGATTGATCATATTGGGACTGGAAGCCAGCTTGCTGATATGTTCACCAAGTCGCTGGGAAGGATCAGGTTCATTGAACTAAGGAGTGCTTTAGGTGTCGTCGATGTGCATCAAGTTTAGGGGGTGATTTGTTAGCCAAATTGATGCACGAACAATGTAATCTTTCATTTCAGTTTGAGTCTTGTAAGAGTCGGTCAGAGGCTAGGCGTGTAAAGGAGTCGTGCCCATGCACGGTGTAGCCTGGAGTCGGTCGTGTCCGCGCCACGACGTGCCGAGCGCATGAGACGTACACCGCGAGGAAACTGTGTGTCGTACTCGTTACGGAGTGGCGCGGGGCGGGCTTTGTTGGGCCTGTGGTTTCTTATATAAAGATGAATAAAGGACCGAGGAGCTGTCACGTTGGCAGCGCCATAATCTCTTGATTTCTCGGGTGAACTGTTTCCTGTCTAAACTAGGTCTCGCCGCGGTCACCGCGCCGTCGCCGGAGCAGCGTTCCAGAGCTCATCGCCGTTCTCGGCACCAACACTTCCATTATATAAAAAATATTAATCTGTTCGATGAAAGTAGTTTTGAAGCAATCAAGTTAATCAATGGACTGATCTAGTGATTCTTCAAATATTGGTAATTTAGATGCTTCAGGATTTTGAGTAAACTGATCCAAAACTTACAAAAGTTGAACTGTTGTTCCTGGTATATGTATATCCTATTCATGCAATGTAACTAAGGCATTCTGCATATTATACATTCCTGGTGTACATCATAAAAAAAATTCAAAGTTTGACACATATGGCTGAGAGATTGAGAATGAATAACAATTAACAAAATAAATATGTTAGTAAGGTTTGGGTGCATATCAAAAGCTATTTACCTAGAAAAGTCAAGATGATTTACAATTTAGAACAGAGTAATAATAACTTAAGTTTAAGAGTGATGGGGAGAGAAAAAAATACCCAAGCAAGCAGAGCCTCCAATATTGTTCCAAGGGTCCAAAAACAAGTAAAAGCAGCTATCCAGGAACCTCGGTGTTCAGCCGGAACAAACTCCAGGAACCAAGTAGGGAGCACATGATTGCCACCTAGGCCAAAGCCAACAACAAATCGCAAAACCAGCAAGGTTGCATAGTTTGGCGAGAAGGCGCAGAGAAAGCCAGGTATACCACTGACAATTGCAGTGAACAAAAAACCGGCCCTGCAAATGGAAAATACAGAGAAGAATGAGGACCTGGTTCATTATGTGAAAAAAGTCAAAATAAGGATCGAGAAGTAGTTACTAACTTTAAAACTTCTATATGCCAAAAACATAAGCGTACTAGGTTTTTGTAGACATTGTAGGAGGGAAAGAATCGATTCGTGGAATATCTCATTGTATTGTTGAGTCTCGTGGGTGGATTATATAAGAGTACATTGCTCATGTATTGTTGAAAGTGAATGTCCAATACCCAGAACAAAGTTTTCAGGGCATTTTTTAATCATAGAACATCAAGTTTTTTTTTTTTTTTTTGGTGGGTGATGGGACAGCTTAAGGAAGAAGGCCTCCTTTAGAAACAAGCCGGGATCATGATCCTAATGTACCATATTTGAAGATATCCTAATACACTCCAACAGACATGTAACAAGTTCGTTCTTTGTTCCAAGTTCCAACGACAACAGAGTGATTGAGTGACTGGACCAACATAAATAATTATTTGGTTATTTCTTCTACCACATGTCCATGGATCACTCACTATTCACAAAAAAAAATCTATCACAATAGTTTCAATATATTTGCATCCATTTCATCAATTTTTCTGCGCCACTGAAGTGAATTCTTTAGAATTTTACTGCGCCATTGAAGTGAATTCTTTAGAATTGAAGTTCTGAACATACCGTCTACCGTATCTGTCTGAACCGAGGCCGCCGACGCACGTCCCGAGAAACATCCCGGCGTAGACAACGCTGGTGATCAGGCCCTCTGCCCCGCCGGAGATCCCCCACTCCTCCTTCACCGATGGCCCCACGAAGGACAGCAGCATGACCTCCATAGCCTCTGCGACAAAGCCGGTGCCCAGGAACAAGAGCAGGTGCACCTGAAACCGGCCGAAGCCGAGCCGCGACAGAGCCTCGTCCGTCGTGTACTCCTCGGTCCCGCTCCAGCCTCCCGCCATGCCGGCCGGAATGGAGATGCGCCGCCGATGCGGGAGGAGCCGCGCGAGAGTGAAGTAGTGAGTAGCGTAGTGACGACGAGCGGGCGATAATGCTTGCGAAGACACACGAGCTTCCCGTGTGCACTAATATCAGGTTCCGGGGTCTCTACCAGCAATTTGTTTCTACTTTCCTTGAAAAGAACCTTTTTTTGTTTGCGAGTACTCCTTGAAAGGAACTTGGTTACGATGTTGCCAGAAACCATTAATACATCACCGATATTAAAACGAAGCTATCTGAAGAAAAAGGTAAAAACGCATCGGATCGGTCAGAAACTGATGATACTCCTATTTCTCAGTACTAGGTATGAGAAAACATACTGAAAATATAAATAAATGTCCGAGAACATAAAACACATAAACAAACGAGTTTATAATGGAACTGACAGCAATGATGGATTATCATTGTTAGGTCATTTAAAAAGATATATAAAGGCAACAATACTAGGTGTTTATGTATGTCGCTCATGGATATCAAAAAGAAAACTCATTCATAAATGATGAATTACATTTGGAATTAAAATTATGGCTTTTTTTGAACTGAAAAATTATATTACTCAGTTACTGATGCCATATTGGCAACCACATTCATCATCTATAAATTGAGAATTCAGAATCAACTACCAAGCTACTATACAAACATTTATCGATTATGAACTAATATCTCCATATGATTATGAACTAATATCTCCATATGACCATGAACCACTTGCAAATTTTGTGATCGAAGTATGTTGGCACTTGACCCTAAACCCTAAACCCGCAGCTTACCATCATCCTTCAATGCCTAATAATATTGACGTAGATGCTATGCCACTGATTCTTGGCCTGGTCCACCTGAAAATATATAGGATGTCGACATCCAAACCTCCACCTCGTTATGATAGAGAATTTAGTTAACCTAAACAGTAGAGGAAATTCTTGAGCATTGGATCATCACCATAAGCGAGTTTTCTATTAGCGAATTACATTCTAATAAAAGCAATTAAGAGAATGAAAATGGAAAGCTATAAACAGAAAGAAAAACCCTTGGATTCTAGAGAGGCATTGTGCGATGAACAAGTAGATTTCGCCTCTCCTTAGCTGTCTGCAATCTGAATTCATTTTGTTGCTGCAAAATTGAGGTTTGCCTCCAAACAATCCTGCCAGACCTGGTGTGTACAGTTAGTTGAATTCATGCTATGAGCTCCTTGTAAGACCCTTCGGAAGCACAAATTGTCATGATCAGGAAACGATATCATCACTGTCCTGTTCAAATCTTTAGATCAAGAAGCTCTTCTTTTCTAGATTGCTATATATAGCTAAGGTCGGTTTGTACTACTTCATTGACAAAACACAAAATCCCTTCATCAAGCCCCTCAATCACCCTGATGCTGCCAGATAGACGATGTGAGTTACTAAATAAACTTCTTAATCACCCATTCACCCTTCTTTTCAAAATTTTGTTTTTGTTTTTGGCAATGTAGTTTGCTCTACTGATGCATTAACAAAGATTAATTCGAGCACTGCAAACATCAGAGTTTTTTTTTTTTATATCCAAATCAATTTATCACTTCTAAGAACACAAGATATGCCGCTAGTCATGACCGCAATGTTTTGTGCTTTGCACCAGGGATCCACCCGCTAAAGCATAGAATTCAAATTTAAGTATTAAATGCAATGCCTAAAGGAAGTGGATGGTATTTTGCTATCATCTATTCTAGATGTATGAAGATTGTGTTTAAACGAAATATCAGATGTATGCAAAAGTACAGGGATCCTCTGGGCGCCCGCCTGAAGACGCCGCTGCCCTGTTGGTCGGGGCTGCAAGTCCTGTCGCATCCTCAACGAGCGCCCCTCCGATATCCATGGCTGAGTCGCCCATGGCCCCTGCTGGTATCTTCAACAATGCCATGGAAACAGCAACACAGGTGGCCACTAGGATAAAGGAAGGCATAGAGCAGAGGAAGAGAGCCTTCGTCGTCGTTTTGTTCTTTGAGGAAGTGTTTCCACCCTTCCGAAGGGTCTTAAACCATCGCTGATTTGTCTTGTGGCTTATAAACTCTTTGTCTATTTTAATTGAAAGGCAGAGCTCCTGCCATGCCATTGCTTTAAAAAAAAAATGGCCCCTGCTGGGCGCTGGCCCTCCCCTGCCTCCGCCACTGTGCGTCAGCAAGCTGCTCGTGGCCGTGCGGCGCTCCTTGGTGGTGTGGAGTCGAGTACTCGAGTGGAGCGCGGTGCTGCTTTAGCTGGACAGCAGACGACGGAAGAGGAGGATGCCGCTACAGCAGTTCAGGAGGACACCCAGCGGACAGTAGGACGCCGCGACGGCCGCTTGAGGAGCAAATGATTTCTGTGATTTCTTCTGGATTATTATCTTTTTTTTTTGGGTCTCTTCTACTAATCGTCACTGTTTTCAACAAACATGAAGGACCATGAGCCACCTCTCGACATCTGGATTCTAGAGAGCAGGCTGCCAGGCACTCGCCCTAAGGCAGCATGTGGTCATCACCAGTTCCAGTGGCGCTGGTTTGCCAACAAAAATGTTGTCAGCTAATGGTTGCATAAATTTCCCGTTTCTGATCTCGAATGGTCGAACTGATTTAGTGATCTGGCCAATGCAGATGGATTCGACACTGCTCATGCTGCTGCAAGGTAGAATTGTGCTCTGAAGCCTGTACTGAATTCACATTCACATGATTATAGTTGTTCATCCATCACTCAAGCTCATCCGTCCTCTTTCCATTTGATGAAATATTTCACACATGCCATTTTTATAAAGCTGGTCCTATTAGTATAGAGCAAATAAGAGCTTCTGCATGTGCTCATAGGTAAGGACGCATTAATCTGAATGGGGCTCGATGGATGCAGGCAGTACCAATTGCACATCCGGTGTCTCAAGTTCATCAAGGATTATGGTATGACCTTTTTCTTCCTGGCATGCAAAAACATGTTAGTGGACGTGGACGTTGATGTGGACACCTGCATGACGAGATAGTTGCATGTACTAGTAGAATATTGTAGTGGATACTGATATGAACACTTTGCATGACAAGATAAATTGCTAGTGGGGTTTGAAAATATAACATATATAGATATAGATATATGGATTAACTTTGGACTTAATGTGGCCTGTAGCGTTACACGGGCATGTATACTGAGCACATGCTTCGACTTAAGCTGAGGTCATACTCATACAAGTCTACAAGTGGATCGAGTCAAGAGTCAAGACAAGAAGTTAAAACTCATCCTGGAGATCCCAAGGACGATAATCTTCAAGTAGTATCAAAACTGGGAAGTGGTTTACAAGTGGTGTCAATGGACGAGTGGTAAGGCATCAAGCAAGCTTGTGATAATGGTAAGCTTAGTTAATTTACAAGGGACAAAATCTGTCTTTCCAATCAATCATATATTTTGTACCGCGTACATACAAGATATGGTATACATAGTAATACAACAATCAACCGAGACTATACAAGTTTGCTACAACAAACAACACAAAATGAGCCATTTGTGCTATTGCAGGACAGGCAACAATGCCTCATATGCACGGCGACATACACACTGCAACAATGTCGTCTATAAGAACCAATCAATGGGGATTGTGCATATATTGTCACTTCTATATAAGTTTAGGACCTAATTGTTCCACCCAAAATTTCAAGGATCCAAGTGGCAGACCCATGCATAATATGAAAACTAAACTACCAATTGATCCATGGAAAAGGAATTTGTTTTTTATATATTTTTAAAAGTACCTGTACTGCAATATTAAATTAAGCCACAAAAGGGCTCATGATAAACTGAAATGGTGGCTGTACTATAATTTGCAAGCATATATCCATATGGAATTATGTAGTCCAAACGCTCACTGGATTTGGCATCCCTTGGTCTCTCGAGGAAAGAGGGCACATGTGACTCCAGCAAGGAAGAGGATCAGGTCAAGCATGAACACAGCTTCTTTCTGATGGCAGCTCTCTAACAAGCCAACAATGACGAGAGGTGAAATTATGCTGCCAATCCGACCAAGGGAAGAAGTGATCCCAACACCGGTGTTCCGAGATGATGCAGGGTAGAGCTGCAGAGTAGTGATACAAAAGGGATGAGAATTTGCTTGTTACATTTCAAAATTGCAATGGCCATTCTATACAACGACACATCTATTTAAATGACGTGAATTACTCATATCTTGTCTTGGTACTGAAATTTAAGGTGCAGCAGAACTGCAGAAGCTCCGCGAGCTCTATTATGATTTGAGACACATACAATACAACCAGTAATTTATGAGGTACAATTGTTCAAAATAACTAATTGTTTGATGAGACAAAATGTTGATTTTGTTCTCTGATAAACAGTCCAGTCCTAAATTATGTAACATGCTTAATAGTATTTAGGATTTGATTATTTCCATGTAATTGCAGAAGTTGAGAGGCTGCCCACCTAGGCTGGAACCAAGGTGCTTGTAGGTTGTGTGAATACCTTTCTAGATAGTTTGATGCTCCCCTCTCCTAAGACTTAAGTCAAAGGATGTCTTCTCCCCATGGTTGGATTTACTCAAGTAACAGCAGAAATAAACATATAGTGGCATATTGCATAGACTTGGTACTGAGTACTGACCTCAGGTGTATAAACATATAAAACTGCAAAGCTTCCCATGATACAAGTCCGGGCGCAGAATAGAAGGGTAGTTACTAAGCCTTCCCCTCTTTCCACAGAAAGAGGTGCCAGGAAAGCACCGCACATCAAAAGCATGCCTCCCATAGATATTTTTCGACCAATCCTGTCGACTAGAAGAGCAGCCAAGAGCAAGCCTGGGAACTCTGACATCAAGTAAAACAAGGTTTTTTATGTTACAAAACTGAAGCATTTCAGTTAGTTTTCTATTAAAAATTGAAGTCCTTAGCCTTAACCAATCTTGAACAAAATAAGATTATTACATGAGCTAATTTTTTTACAATTTATTTTGGAAATAATGGAATGAAAGCATACACCATGAACAGAAAGAAAAAGCTCACCACTATGCAAATTCTTCATCCATTAAGTTCTTATTATCAGATTACTATATACCATGTTTCATGTGCTGAACAATTCTACAGTATATACACAGCACGGCAATACTAATATGTGGGCCAATGATTTTACTAACGAAAACTCGCATTGCTGGGGAAAGACTGCCTCCACAGCATTGCACTGAAGAAGAAGCTTCTCACGCGCAGGCCGAGAAACACCACAAAGGCCAGCTGCCCTGGAAGTGCCACCGAGTGCCCAAGACACATGCTTGCAGCCATGTGCATCTTGCTGAGCGCAACTCAGGTGATTACACGCATGAGTGCATGACTCAAATCACAGTGATGGAGGGTTGTCTTTTGACCCAGACCTGTTAAATTCGCTCCCACGACGGAGAGTTGAACTCAGGACCCGGGGTACTACTTGACTCCAGTTAACCAGTTAGATAGCAGGCCCGTTTGACATGATTTTACTAACACCAGGTTCACAGAACACACCCAGGACCCTATTCTCCAAAAGCAGAAGCCAGAAATATTTGGGTTAACATTTTTTTTTGCCTACAACCATTCCTTTTCTCTACCACAAAACCTCCCATAACTTTTTTCTTGGGCACAAACATGTCTGAAGAAAAAAATATATTTTAAGTACCATGCAAATATTTTCTTCAAAGAAAAGAAACATACAAATAAGTAACTTCCTCTAGACTGGTAATCATGTACTTCACTCAGGTGATGAGGTGAATCAACAGCAGAAGAGTGAAGTAAAAAAAAAAATAGAGCAATTATACCTGCCAAACTGGTCACCAACACATCTCTATAAAGATTGCCACTGTTTGGTTGCATCAAATGTGTTCTTACAGATGCACACGTCCTCCTACCATTGCTTAGTTCAGAAGTTAACAAAATTACCCCATAATAAGTAAAATAATTTGCAAGATAGATGAACCACAGAAGAAATGTTGATCTTATCAGATCATATGACCAAAGTGCCTGAAATGTAACAATGCCACTGGACATGGAACTTGTGTCCTCTTCAATGCTAGCATTATCTTCAGCAATTAGAAGTGCTGTCTCAGAAGTCCCAAGGTTGTTGTCAACATGCTTTTCTGGTCTGTAAATTAGTACACCAGGAGGGAGAGTCCCTTTGTTCATCCTTGCTATTCTTTCCAAGATGACTGTAGCATCCATAGTTCTACCTCTCGAGCAAAGATACCTTGGTGATTCAGGTGTTAGAGGGAAGAAAATGAGAAGGACAAAGCATGGTGCTGAGGACAATGCAAGCAACCACCTCCATCCAAGTACTGGCATGACAGCCTGCATTAAGAATATACGATGCCAAGGTAAAGATTTAAGTTAACCAATGTAAATCCTACAAGGACATGAGTAATATTAAATCTTTGATGCATCTTTTCTAAGGATGTGCACATAAGGTAATTAACATGCACTTCATTAAAAATAAGGTATGCAGTAGAAAGAGAAAAAAATACCCACGCAAGAAGAGCCTCCAATATTGTTCCCACAGTCCAACAAACATGGAAAACCACCATCCAGGTACCTCTTTTGGCAGCAGGGACAAACTCTATGAACCAAGTAGATAGCACATGACCAGCACCCAATCCCAGACCAACAACAAAGCGAAGGGTGAGCAAGGATGTGTAGTTGGGTGAGAAGGCGCTAAGCAAACCAAATATGCCAGTGACTACTGCAGTGAAAAGGAAACCAGTCCTGTAAACAACACGCATCAAATTATAAGATGTAGCATCTTCCTTGTCCTTGGAAAAACAAATAACAAATAAATGTAAACTATCAAGTACATTATTGTTCAAGTAGCTAGGTTGAGTTCAGCCAAAATGACATGTTCAGTTCTGTGATAATTTATTGAACGGTGGGTTGGGTGGGGTTCAGGGGTTTTCTCGGGCTTGGTGAGAAGGTCTTCTTCTTATTTGGAATGCTGTGGAGGCAGTATTAACCTCTTCAGGTAAGTTCTTTTAGGAAATGGCTCCAAAGTCCAAATTGCTCATTGGGACGGTTCGATTCAGTCAAAAGGTTCTCTTTACTGGGTTTAGTAATCTCCACGCTCACCAAAGAAGGATTCAAACTAGTGAATGAAATGAACTGGTACAATTTCAACAGCAACAGAAAATGGAAAATCATGCCTGCACCAAATTACTTAAATCGATCGAAAGGAATGAGTTGGAACGCGGGAAACGAAAACTGTACGCAAGGAAAGGAGGAAAGAGTAATCCTGCAGACAAGACTGGGACGCCTGAGAAACAATGCAGATTCAGAATTTTGTGCTACCTCCTGCCATATCTGTCCGCGATGAGGCCTCCGGCGATGGACCCGATGAGCATCCCAGCGAAGACGGCGCTGCTGATGAGGCCCTGCCCCGCTCCTGATATCCCCAATCCGCCTCGACGGCTGGCCCCACGAAGGAGAGCAGCATGACCTCGCACGCCTCCGCGACCCAGCCCAGGCCGGAGTAAGCTAGCACGAGGGTCTGGAACCGGCCGAAGCCGACGAGCGAGAGCGCGTCGTCCGTCGTGTACTGCATTGACACCTCGCCTTCGGCGGCCATTGGTGGAGGCGTAGGACGCGAGGTCGTGAACGCCGGCGGTGCGGACGGCGAAGCGCCGAGCGCACAAAAGAGTGGCGACAGGGGACGGAGGAGGACGAAAGGGAGGCTGTTGACTCTGCAGATCCGGGTCCACGATTTCTTGCGTGGACTGGGCGACTAGCCATGTGCCCATGTTCGGTTGGAGGAGAATAAGCGTTCAGTTCGGTTTTTCTTTCTTTTTATTATCTCACACCTCGGCTTTATGACCTTGTAGCTCAGCAAAGATCGCGAGCTATAGTGTTCGCGACCTTGCTTATTATCCAAGAAGTTTGATTCTTAAGAAAATAGATAACCCTACCTTTATTTTAGATAATATATAATAATTGATAACGAAAACAATATAGCAACACAAATACATATACAATAATATGAGACACCAGATTAGACCAATCTTAATGGGAGGTTTTTATAGAGTTTTATCAATATTAAATACGCTGATATAACAATGTGTTAAAGAAAGATGATAAGAGTTTTACTCTCTCCGGTCCCATTTATAAGACGCAGATAAATATAGCGCGGTCACCTAAATCATAAGTTGACCATTCATTTATTATATATTATAACTTTTATGATTATAAAATTATGATTATTGGATAGTATATTTGATCATAAATTTGACCATTTAAGTTTGCATTATATTATTTAAAAGTTGTCCACTAAATTATTGACCAAAGATTATAAAATTTAAATCTTATTTTGCGTGTTCGCCTTATAAACAAGACCGGAGAAAGTATAAGATAAAACTCATGTACACTGTTTTTAAAATATAAATATATTGAAAACTATGATATAAAATCCACACTAAAAATGACCTTATTAAACCAGAACCAGGTCGAGGTCGCAGCGCTGTTCTTTTCGGAACACTGCAAACAGCGCGCCTCACAACCGGATTCGAACTCCTTCCCATCGAGGTAGCACAGGTCCAATGCTGCCTCCATGTTCCCCGTGTATAAATTGCGACGCAGGTCGTCGTCTGAAACCCACGCCGTTCGTCCGCATTAGCCCGCCGAGGCGCCGAGTAACTCGATCGGCAACGGCAACTCGCCGCCTCTGATCGATCGAAGACATCAGCCAAGCCCACTCGATCGGCAACTCGCTTCTGATCGAAGACATCATCAGCCAAGCCCGCTCGTCGGGCGCCGCCTGCCAACATGAAGCTTCTTTTTGCCACTGTCTGCGCCATACTCGTCCTGCTTAGCGGTGCGTATATATGTTAATCAAAGCTTACATTGCATTGTTCTCGATAATTTCCCAAACCACTTGTTCTGCTGCCCCCTCTTGCATCTTGCATTATATTAATTTGTTCTCTGAATTTTTAATTAATCAATGATATCGATCTGCCTATTGTTGTTGTTTTTGTTAGCAGCTGGTCATGTGGACTCTCGGCGCCATGGCGACAGCGACTCTGACGACCGGCAGTACAAGCTGTTCGTGTTCGGCGACGAGTACGCGGACACTGGAAACTACCCGCTCGCAGACCTGTCCAAGACGACGCGTGCCTGGTACTACCCGTACGGCACCAATGACAAGGAGCACGGCATGAGTGCAAGCGGCCGCTTCTCCAACGGCTTGGTCCTACCTGATTTCATCGGTACGTGCTCATGGTTTTCTTGCTAGAAGCAGTACAGTAGTTATCAGCCAAGTACTAGTAATCTCATGGTTTTCTTGCGGCATTATTGGTGTTTGCAGCGAGGATTCTGGGGATGGACGAGTCCCCTCCGGCGGAAAGGAAGCGTGAGCAGGACGGGGTGGACCCATCCGGGATGAACTTCGCCGTGGGCGGCGCCGGCGTCGTGGAAGGGACACACGAGGCGCCCAAGCTCGGCACCCAGATCGACAAGTTCAGGAGACTAGTCAAGCACGGCATCATCGACAAGGACCTGACGGATTCCGTCGCGCTCATCGCCTTCTCCGGCAAGCGGGACTACGCGCGAGTCAACGAGATGAGCAGCTCCGAGATCAGCGCCATGGCGCAGGACGTGACGGACAAGATCGCCGACGCCGTGGAGCAGCTGGTGGGCCTGGGCGTGGAGAAGGTGCTGGTGACCACGCTGCCGCCGCTCGGCTGCACGCCGTGGCTGTCGAGGTCCGGCGACTACAGCTCCTGCGACGCCCAGAAGGTGGCCAGCGTCCACAACGGGTACCTCGAAGAGAAGGTGTTTACTGACGCCGCCGTCTTCAACCTCGACCTCGCGACGATGTTCAAGCGCGTCACCTCCGGCTCCGGTTCGTCCCTGTCCAAGAAGTTCAAGCAGCACAAGCTGGATCCGTGCTGCGAGATCTTCGACCAGAGTGAGTACTGCGGCCAGACGGAGGACGGCGTCGCGGCGTACGTCCTGTGCCCCACGCCGGACAAGTACTTCTACTGGGACGACATCAACCCGACGCAGGCTGGTTGGAAGGCCGTCGTGAATGAGCTCAAGGAGTCCATCAACAACTTCCTATAGATATCTAGCTCCATCAGTCATTAACGTGTAGATAATCGTTATAGGTTGTCGAGCAATTAATTAGTTCTAGTTGAGTCGTCTGTGTTCTATAGTTTATTAGGTCATGGGAGTGTGTGAGTTTGGTGTCCAACAGACCAACCGCTAGCGTTCTATATATTATGCACATATGATTGGTTTACTATCTTCATCTGTTTAAAGTTTATATAAATAAACTGGTTGTTATTATTGAAGTCTGTGGATGTTACAGAAGCAGTGCCGTACTGGTTTTTTCACTAATTGATCATGGCCATAAGTTCGTGCTTTGTTTATGGCCATTTTCATAAATAACATATAGATACACATTTCACGCATAAAAAAAAGATATGTTTCGTGTTTCCTGAATGTGAATAGGTGAGCCACTTTCGGGTCATGCTAGGCCAAGTGCCTAACATTTGGATCATGCCATGGAATACATCGTACCAATTCTCGACACGGCACGGACGCACGGCCACTGTACCGAAAATTTTTTGGTGTCGTATGCCACGCTTTTAGACCATGCCAAAGTCTGAGCTCTATCCAGAGCCAATTGGGGAGAGTGCTATCTCCAACACTCCAACTCGGCAAAACTCCTACGTTTAGAGCGAGTGCAGTGCAGCAAGGGATTAGATTAGGAGTCGTTTTGTTGCGGAATCTCGAATTTATTAGGCTTGCCCGGATTGGAAGAATCTCGAGAGTAGCAAGGGCGCTGAAACCACGTAACCGAGGAGAGCCTCTGAAAGGCGCTTGAGAAATCTGGAAGGAGGAGGAGCACCAACTAACTGTTTTTACCAAACCTGCTTACCTGCAGCATGAAGAGCAAACAACCGTGTCGTTTTCGCCGATGACCTTTATGGCAGGCAGTACGTGCCCTCTTGCAGCAGCATGATCGAGTTTCTGATGCAGAACAGTCTGCAGGTCGATTGCGACTGCGATAAGGCACCGAATTTCACATGCCCAGCTTCTGGTTCGCCAGACAAAGTTTTTTTCTTTCCCTGAAAGGCTGAGGAGGCCCTCGCTCTTGTGGCCTCTAGAAACAGATGGCACCCTGTACCAAAATACGCAGAGATGATGGGCATGGCTGCCGGGGCTCTCTTCTCTTGCATGAGAACTGATGGCAACCAGTTTCGATCACTTCATTGATTGGACGCACTGCCACTCACATGCTGCGAGCACATGTGCACGTAACTTGCCCGGTTTTGCAAACGTAGCGTTGGATTTACAGGCTGAGTTTTGGTGTTTATTGTCGTTGGCGCCTACAAATTGAGACCCCCCTCATGGTGACACCAGGACAGTCAGTCCTACACACTGCCACCACCCACTCCACCCACTCTTGCTACTGCTACTGCTGCTGCTGCTGCTGCTGCTGCTGCTTCACGCTGTGGAGCTCTCGATCAGCGGCCATGTCGTCGTCGCCATGCCACCCTTGCTTCGGCGCCCTCCCGGAGCGCCTCGGCTATGTGCAGTGCAAATTCTGCGCCACCATCCTGCTGGTAACGACGACGACCTGTCCGTCCGTCTCTTCCATCCCCCTGGCCCTGCATGCTTTGCTCTGGAAACTGCCAATGCCCACACGTACGATCTGAGTCTCACGTACGGCGTGGCACGAATGACTGCGTGCCTGCCGCCTACGCATGCAGGTGGGCGTGCCGTGCGGCGGCGGCCTGCAGCTGCTCAAGACGGTGGCCGTGCAGTGCGGCAGCTGCTGCGGCATCCTCTCCGTCGCGCTGCCGCCACCGGCGCCGGCGTCCGTCTCCATCGAGCTGCCCCTGCAGGTTTCTTCCCACCGTGTGTCTTCTTTAATTTCTTCCCTTCCCTTTGCATTAACGCTCGCGCGCATTGGCCAAACGACGTACGTGTTCGTCCGATGGAACAGGAGGCCGGCGTTGACCCGCCGCCCAGGGACTCCGACGAGAGCAGCGGAGGAGGACAGGGAGACGACGGAGGCTACCGTCGCTGACAACCATGCCTTCCCTGCGGTTAACAAACGTAGGTGATCATGCTTCATGCGCCTTCGCAGTTTTAACAGTGGCTTCACTGGCTTCCTGTATGCAGTACATGACCCTTTTTCACTGATACTAAGCATGCTTTTGAAATATTTTCGCAGCTCCAGTTAGGAAGCAACGGACGCCGTCGGCCTACAATTGCTTCATCAAGTAAGAGTGCGCTTAAATTAAATATAGGGCATGCTCCATTAGCACTAAAAATTAGCTAATTTTTAGTAGGGACTGTTTAGAGTCCACCTGCTAATAAATGGTTAGATCGTGAGTTGAAGGTGCATATGATCTATTAACAACTTTAAGTCTGCTAATAGAAATAATAGTTAATGACCGTCCAACTGATAATTAGCAGATTTATTAGCATGTTTGTTTGGATCCACTAGTATTAATTTTAGCTGCTACTTTTTAGTGCTAAAATGGATCCAAAACAGGCCATAGTCACTTCTCATGCCACTCAGGCTCTGATATGGCGATAGCAGCTTTTGCCACCAATTGCAGAGCAGCAAGTAACCAATCTACCATTGTGTAAAATAGTTTACTGTTGTCCGATATACTTATACAGGTCAAAAACATAAGAAATGGCTATTATTTCACTGGAATTGTCAGCGTTGTTGGCTATCAACCAACAACTGGTTATATTGTGATTGAAATTTCAGTATGTTTTCAGCTGTACTCTGGTAGAGGCAGCGATGAGATCTTTAAAATGCGCCCAATATGTTTTTCAGGGAGGAAATACAGAGGATTAAGGCAAGAGATCCTTGCATCACCCACAAGGAGGCCTTCAGCGCTGCTTCTAAAAATGTAAGCATTCTTCAACGGACTGCAAGCTCCGAACTGTTCCGCTGCCTTAACTTGTTTCTGAATTATTTGTTCATCAAACCATTATCCGTTCAAAACTTCTTCATATGTTAGCAAGCTACCATTTGTGTTGCTTCAATGCAGTGGGCTCACTTACCTAGGATCCAGAAGAACGGACAGTGATGGATGGATCTGCTGTTACACGCAATTTCCAGATTTGCAAGCTGCAAAGAGGGGAAACAGATTAATTGCAACCTGAATAAGGCAGTGGTGTAGGCAGGTTCAGGTAAATTAAAGATGATCCACGTTGTAGCTTCAGACGAGTAAAATTCCATAGATTTTGATGCTGTATATAAATCCTTAGGCATGTGGTGCCTGAACTTACAATCATGTGATAAATGCAGCATGGTTTGCAGATCTTATCAGTTGCACTACTGACAGAACTAGGATAATACCAAACCTGATTAATACAGTAAACATCATTGCTGCTTCATAACAAATAGTCAAAAATGGTTCTCTGGAATTGGCTGATATATTATAAAACTTTGCCCATCCAGGTCTAGTGGTAAAGCGATTTGATTAGCATACACAATTATGTTGCTTTTCTCTTCAGCACAAGACAGAAAAAAAAAAAAAAAAAAAATAGGCAGGACTGGTTGTTGATATTACACAAACATCTCAAGTTCTATTTGTAATCCAATCTAGTCTATGAAGGCATCACTCTTTAGATGCTGGCATCAACCGGAGCCTTTCCTCGGAAGCTTTACCCGAACCATTCTCTTCCGATAAAAGCGCCTGCAGGTCACTCCCATTTGCCAGGCTGTTGAACTCTACTGATTTTGAGGGCAGGGCAGGGTAACGCCGCTGGCAAAGTGTCATGAGCCTCTTGATTGATTGAAGGTACTTGCGAGTGGTCTCATCATTCATGATGTGGGCAACACTGTTTGTGTAGATCTTTTCTCGGGCAGAACGCTCATGGATACCAACCATAGTGACTCCAATGGGCCATGGTGCATTCCCAATTGCCAGCTTGATGTATTGGTCCATTGCTGCTAAATAATCACGCTTCATGCAACACTCAACAATAACAAGCAATGCTTGACGGATGTCATCAGGAAGAACCTAAACAGGGATAGGTGGCATCAGAATCAGTGAAGAACCAAGAAACTTGATGGAAGGCTGTAACAACATTAGTAGTAAATAGTATAAACATAATCAATATTTCAGATGAGCATCAGTATTGCGCTCAAGCAGAAAGCAGGATGATATTTCCAAGAAACTCAAACTATGTCCCATCACGAGGCAATACTAGTTATATCAAATCAACCAGAATTTAGCTGATTGTTCAACTGAACTGCAATCCTACACCCTAGGTAGTTTAAAAATTGGGGCCATAGTATGTGAGAATTAGAATCTGCACTAGTATGGAACAAATGCAAAACAAAGAACACAAGAATGCTCAAGAAAAAAATGTTTGTGTAAAGGCAGGACTTGAAATTCACACAATACAATGAATTCCCCTGCATCCCAAAGTATTCAAAAGAATTTCTTCTTCTCATAATGTATATATGACAACAATAATATGATAACCCAAATATTTGGATCTTGTTAATTGTCTGTCTCTCTAGGTACTCCTTGCATGCATGAGGTATACAGAAGTGATGTTTATATATTTGCTCAATGTACAATGGGTGGCAGACAACATAACATCAAATGTAGAATGAAATGATTTCCAAGAAAGCATTATATTCAGTAAAAAAGTAATGCACTCAATGGCCGAACGGAAACTGCTCAAATGGATTGAAACATGTTACATGTCTATCGTAAATGGTTTCTATGGTGCAGACAATCCGCTACTAATTAGCTCTTGCAAAAAGTTAGATTTCTTGATGCCACTGCTAGGCTAAGAATTACAGAAAGAAGCTGATTTATAGTCTACAACACCCTATCAGAATACACCATAACTAGTTCCATGCGATAACCTTCAAATAATCATGAAATACTACTGAAATAGATTGAGTTTGAATGGTTGCTGAAATCATGCAAATACAAAACAGATCCTATATGACACCATCTTGTCATCTGCAGGTACAAAACATGATTTTCATGTTACTGCAGAAATACAAGTTGAATATTCATTTCGCTGTCAAAAAAAAAGTATTTCATTACATTCAACAAGTGACAGCAGGTAATTTTGCTCAACAAAATTATGGCAATGTTTCAGGTTATCATCTTATAGTTCCCTCCAACATCTCAAACCTAGGTTGCTACTCAAATCTAAACTCTGAAGAGCATTACCAAAACAAGCATGCCATTTTGATTTTTGAAAAGCGCAATAAACAGAACAATTTAAGCAACAGTGTTCAAGCCAACACAAAACTATGCCAAGGGTTAATCCTTACCACATATTCTTTGTAATCTGCCTACGAGCCCTAGAATTTCATAACTTAGTCATCACATCAGCTAGTTGCCCATAATCCTAAATTTCCCAGGTACACATTACTTCAACTAGATAAATTCGTATACTACCCACTCAGTTTACCAATTAGAGTTCTGCATAATTGTGTCACTTTGAAGTGTAACCAAATTAATAGAAATTAATAGAACAATTTAAGCAACCAACAGATGGAAATGGCATAAGAATTCTTACCTTCTTCCTGCAGAACTCAAACAGGGGGCTGAGATACCGTGCACACTGCTTGAATGTTGCAACCATGGACTTCCCCTTTGCTGTCCGCTTCTCCAGCTCAGTCATCTCATCCAGCTCCTGATTCCACTCATTAAGCAGCTTCTTAAAGAACACCAAAATCTTGTCTTCATTGCAGAGTTCCTCAAACTTGGTCCTCATCCTCTTGGAATCCTTGTCGGCATCAGCATCATCGCCACTCCCCTTGGCATCCCCATCATCTGCACTGTCTCCAGCAGCACCCCCGTCGCCGCCATCACCCCCACCTACACGCTTGCCCTTGCCCTTGGCGTAGGTGTCCCTCCCGGACTTCTGCCGCTTGCGCATCTCGATCATGTCGCGGAGGAAGTCGTTGGTCTGCCCCTCGGTCATGTCGAGGTCGTCAATGTCGTCGATGACGCCGGACTTGAGCACGAGCTTGAAGCGCGCGAGGCGGGCGTCGTCGTCCTCCCCGAACAGCGTGACGGGCTCGCGCAGCACGCGGAGGCGCCGCACCACCTCGTGCCGCGGGAGGTCGAGCTCGTCGATGCGACGCTCCTCGGAGAGCAGCGCCTCCTCCTGCGTGGTCTTCTTCGGCGCGAGGGCGGGCGGGACGGAGGGCGCCGACGAGGCGGCGGAGGAGGAGGAGCTAGGGTTAGGGTTCGCCGCCGCCGCCGCCTGCGCTGCGGCGTCGGGGTTGCTGGGGTCGGAACCGCCGCCGGCTGCTGCGGAATCTGCAGAGGGCGCCGTCGCGCTGGCCTTGGAGAGGAGGTGGCGGTGCTCATCGCGGCGCTTCTGGAGCTGCTTCTGCTCCAGCTCCGACCGCCGCACGAAGCTCTTGCCCCCGAAGTCGGCCGTCGCCGCCTTCCGCTTCTTCTCCAGCTCCCGCTTCAGTAGATCCATTACGCCCGCCGCCCGGCTCGGCTTCGATTCTCGGAGAGGCGGTGCGCCGTGCCGGTGTGGATACCGGCCGTGTCCGTGTATTTGACCGTTCCCCCCAAATAGGACGACGACTCCGACTTGGCTCCTGTTGTGTGCTACTGGGTACAAATAAGGCGCCGCAGAGAATCCGGCCCTATTCACTTTCCCGTCGCGTTACCGACCATGTCGCAGCAGCCGGCGCCGCCGGCGCCGCCGTATCGGCCGTATAGGCAGGTGCGGGAAGCGACGCCCCACAGCCGAGCGGTCTCCTGCGTGCGGTTTTCCCCCTGCGGGCGCCTTCTCGCGACAGCGTCCCTCGACGGAACGGTCGCGCTGCTCTCCCCGTCCTCGCTCGCCGTAATCGCCGTCCTGCGCGGCCACTCCGACGGTGTCTCCGACCTGTCCTGGTCCACGGAGTCGTACTACCTCTGCTCCGCCTCCGACGACCGCACCATCCGCATCTGGGACATCCGGCCCGTCCTCGCCGGCGGGGGGCAGGCCTCCGCCGCCGACCCCGGCGCCGACCGCTGCATCCGCGTGCTCAAGGGGCACACCAACTTCGTCTTCAGCGCCAACTTCAACCCGCAGACCAGCTCGCAGATCGCCTCCGGGGGATTTGACTGTACCGTGCGCATTTGGGACGTCAAGAACGGCCGATGCACCTGCGCCATCGAAGCGCACTCCGAGCCCGTCACCTCGGTGCATTTCATTAGGGACGGATCCATCGTTGTCTCCGGTAGCCATGATGGGAGCTGCAAGATTTGGGATGCCAAGACGGGGGCTTGCCTCAAGACGGTCATCGATGAAAAGAAGCCCGCGGTGTCCTTCTCCATGTTCTCGCCCAATGGCAAGTTTATCCTCGTCGCCATGCTCGATAACTCACTGGTATGACTAACTAGCTCGTTGTTGATTCATAATAGAATTATTCAATGATCAACTTGTTGTTATACAGTATAAAGTCTTTGTGTGATGAGAATGTCTAGGTTTAGCCATAATCATAGTTCACAAGAAGCTCATAGATATGCCTTTCCTCGTGCACTATTAACTACATATTACTCATTATCTTTTAGGATGGGAAACTCCTGATGTTGTTTTTGTGATATGCAAACCAGAATCCCTGTTGTCTTGTTGTTGGTTCATAATACTCATTTAATTATGAACTTCTCATACCATATAAAGTCTTTGCAATGAGAATGTATAGGTTTAGCCATAATCATAGTTCACAAAAAGCTCATAGATATGCCTTTCCGCACGCACTATCAGCTGCAGATTACTCATAATCATTTAAGATGGGAAGCTTCTGATGTTTTTCTTGTGATATGCAAACTAGAATCCCTAGTGTCTAGCTCTAGCATAGTCTTTTTCAGGTACTTCTGGGTATCTAGCTAACATTAGTGCATTTTGAATAGAACTGCATACTCTAGATGTTTTGTCCTGACTTTCAATTTCAAATGAATATCTCTTGACTATGAATTAGAAGTTGAAAACCCATCTCAACTATGCTGTCTGAAGCTACTGTATTGATCTTTGCAAGCAGATTGCAGATCTGCTCTGCTTCAAGCAGCAACAATGCTATTTTATTCTATATTACAGGTTATCTTAGTGTATCCTTTCTCTTGCATAGATGCACTATTTTTTCAAAACCAAAAAATACAGGTAAAGAATAACTAAATTCAAATCTTTAGGTTCAATGACTAAACTAGTTTGTTTGTAGTTTCTTACCAGTTTCCTTCCATTTGTCTCTCTTGATAATGTTTGCAGTTTGCATGCATTGAGCTTATCAGGAATAACCACAAAAGTTTGAACAAATTTATTCTCCTGGTTCTGAAGGAATTGTTCAGATGGGCAGTATTTATAGCAGTGCTCGTCTTAAAATTCCTTGTGCAACTGTTATGACTGCAATTACCATAGATTAAGTCTTATTGGTATGGAAGGTCCAAGTGCCACCAGCCCACCAACAGGGATGGAAAATTTAGATTATCTGCCATGTCTGAGTCATTGTAGGGTCTTTGAGTTTTAGAGTAGTTTGTCTGGTAGTTAATTTTTTCCCCCAAAGAAATATTGCCATGCATTTGTCAAGTGCACCTGTCCTTGGTATTAATTTGATCCATGGCAACCACAGGACATTAATAATACCCCCTCTGAGCTTCATGTAGGCTGGTTAGTGGCATTTTTGTTTCATACTAACATGTCATGTAGCTGAGTTACTAGCACAGTTTTATTCATGATTGTAGTTGTGCTTTCTTTTTTTTTTTTAATTAATTTTAGTTTTGCTTTCTACTGCACACATTTAATGTGTTCAAAAATTTGTGGTTGCTAAATGTGCCTCCTAACTTATTATTGCACCTTGCAGAAGCTATGCAATTTTGCTACTGGCAAGTTCTTGAAGGTATACAGTGGACATGAGAACAGACAATACTGCATCCAGTCTGCGTTTTCTGTTACGAATGGGAAGTACATTGTTAGTGGTTCAGAAGACAACTGTGTGTATATATGGGACCTCCAAGGGAGAAATGTTCTTCAGAAACTAGAAGGCCATACAGACACTGTCATCTCGGTGTCCTGCCATCCAACAGAGAACAAGATTGCTTCTGGTGGCCTTGATAATGATAGGACTGTAAGATTATGGGTTCAAGATAGTTGATCAACTTGCAGGTGTGAACTTCGCTCATACCAGACCTAAACAGCACCTGTCCATCAATGAGACATATGTCTGCTTCCCATGGACCGCGCTTCCAGATACGTTTACAACTTTACACGCAAAAAAGATATTGACCATGCAAGCTTTTGTTTTAATCTAATGTGGTACCCTAAGTTGTGAACGATGAAAAACAACATTTTGTCCTAATGTTGTGATATTTATGCCCAATTGCTGTATTCCAATCAATATTTGTGCCTGTAGTTTGCGAAATTCGCCCTTGTAAGATGCAAGATAGTACTTTGTTATTAGCTGTCTAGAAGGCATAGATTACTTGTTTGCTGATGTGAATAGATTGGCATTTCTGCCAAAGCTCTAGAAACTAAGAGTACTTTCGACATCTATTTGTATCTTGCACATGGTTCTTGTCTGTCATACTACAGTATTTACCTTGCTGATGTGAATAGATTGGCATTTCTGCCAAAGCTCTAGAAACTAAGAGTACTTTCGACATCTATTTGTATCTTGCACATGGTTCTTGTCTGTCATACTCATACTACAGTATTTACCCCACCTGATAATGATGGAAAATGCATCATGTACCAATTACTATGGTTTATGATATAAATATCACGTACGAAATATTCTGCAGATGATAGCGATGGTACCTTAAACTTGGATGCAGTCATACAGGACTCGTGCCCTAGCCCTGGCAAGTAAGTTCTGATAGCCTATTTTGATGGGCTACATTATTTGAAGGGACGTCACGTACTACAATTTACAAACGACTGAACTAATCTAATTTCAATCAATCAAATGCATCATTCATCTTATGATACTTATTGCTATTGGAAATCATATCGGGGTTCTACTTCTAAACCTTCATAGCAGGGACGCTCAACTCAGTAACTTCAACTTTTGCTGAATTTTGTCCAACTTTGGAGTACTGTTTCAGTAACTTCAACTATTGCTGAATTTTGTCCAATTCAGATTTTATCTCTCTGCAAAGTGTCAACCAAATCTTCTCTGCAAAACTAAGGAAATCAGGATTACCCAACTAGCTCAAGTCAAATTTGAATTGAATATATGTATAAGAGCATTACAAGGACCAGAGGATAAAATTAGAGGATTATGATCAAACACTTCTCTTTGAAGTTTTTTCCAACAATTGCACAAGGAAAATATCTTCCCAATCTTTAGATACACAAGTCTTCTGTCTAATTTTTCCAAAGTTGGGTTTTCCTAATTATAGACCAAAGTGTGTAAACCTCTAGACATCAACAATATTTGAGTGCGTGCACACAAATATTTTTTTTTTGGAAGTTTCTTGAGGAATGTATTCAAAGATCATTCTTCACATCAAAGATGTTTTTCTCAAGGTCTTGCGCGTGTCGTGTGCAACCTAATATTTGTGTCGATTTGTGAGCATACATATCTTGATAAATAACCACCAATGTCACCCTCGGAAACTTAGGTTCGGAACATCTACCCATGGGATCAATGGCCACAACTTTGGATCCGCCAGTCCTCTTGTCATAGCTGCACACATACACGATGTTTGCCATGATGGACGGAGAAACCCTCTCACCCATAATCGAGAGTGAACGATCCATGCCCATGAACAAGGTCTGCCTGCCTAACCCAGGCATGGGTACCATGTTTCTTTTGCCCAAGTTCACTCGGTACGCCGTGTACTTTCCTTCAAAATACTTGGCCGTGGGATAGCACAAACAATGAACAAGGATGAGCTCTCCATCGCGGTCGAACTGTGGCGCGCCGATGTGCCACCAAAGGTTAAGCTTTTTTTCTGGCTCGCATTGCATGGGAGACTTTGGACCGCTGACAGGCGGAGGAGGCACGGACTTCAGCCGCACGCGACCTGCGCGCTCTGCGATCAAGCCGACGAGACAACCGACCATCTCCTATGCTCCTGCGTCTACACCAGGGAGGTCTGGGATCGCACTCTGCGAGCGCTGGGCACTCCCGTCGCCCCGCCGCAGCCGGCGTCTCGACTACTCGACTGGTGGGTGGACGCTCGCTCTTCCTTGCCCGTGGCCCTGCGCCGGAGCTTCGATTCCCTCTGCCTGCTCGTGTCGTGGGCCACTTGGAAGGAAAGAAACCGTCGAACGTTCGACCGTCGCTCCGCCACGCCACCGGACCTGGTGCTTCTTATCAGGGAGGAGGGTGACCTGTGGATTGGGGCAGGTTTCGGTAGTTTAGCGGCGCTCCTCGCCCTGGTCGCACCACCTCTTGTCATGTAATCGCTCGGTGAACTTTGTTTCGGCCATGGCTCAGTCCGAACGCTCGCCGGACTGAACCAGTCGCCCTCCGTTACCCCACTTAATGAAGAACGTGCAATGACACGCTTTCGAAAAAAAAAAAAGGATGAGCTCTCCATCCTTGTCAACTAGGTGCACCTGGTCTGACCAAAGAAACCCACGGTGGTGCGGCTTGAAATCGAGAGCCACTACCAGCCGCGGCGGTCCTCGGTCCGCCATGGCCGTTTGCAGCACCAAGATGTTCTCGAAGGTGACGCAGTAGAAGCGGCCTGCAAAGGACATGGCAGACTTGAGGTTTTCGACGGGTCCCAGCTGCGTCCACCACTCGTCGCCGGGCTTGGCGACGGCTATGCCAGAATTGCCGTAGTGAAGCGCGACCGTCGAGCCGCCGGCGAGGCCAGCGCTTCTCACACGGAAGTCGTCGAACTTGTATGCCTTGGATATAGTGCTCGGGTAGAGCAGCGAGATGGCGCGAGGGAGGTCAGCGCGTTGCCCCGTCAGCGGGTTGACGAGCTGCACGACGCGGGTGTCCTTCCGGCACAGCACGAGGAGGCCCTCGGCGGTGGCCCCGAAGAGGTAGTGGGCGTGGCGGAGGCCTCGGAGCCGCACGTGGATGCACTCGCCGGTGAAGAGGTTCAGGAAGGCCCGCCGGTTTCCGGCGTCGGAGGCCGCCCTCGGTATCATGATCCACCGCCGGGGGTGGAACCGGCTGTCGAAGACGTCTTGCTTCCGGGGATCCGGGGAGGACGCGCGCCACGCTCTGCACACCGCGCGGAAGCGGACGTAGTCGGCGACGTCGTGGGAGAGGACGCGCTCCCCGATCAGCCCCACCGGCCCGGCGCTCAGGTCGTTCGCCCAGTCCCTCCTGCATGCATGCACGCGGCGGCGGCCGAAGCCGATGGGTTAGGCACACAGAGATACCGGATGGGTTAAGATGGATCTACAAGAAGCAAGAAATACTGATTCTGAATACCGGAAGTTTAGGAAGTTATACCAGTTAAGGGGCAGAGTGCGCGCGCGTTTTGCTCGCCGGCGTGCGTCACTCGAGGCCATGTCCGTCCGGTGAACCTTGGCGTGCGCCGCGGGTTCGACGAGTCGTTTTGTGACCAATGGCGGTTTCACTTTTATTTTGCTGTCCTGGATTGTGTCCAGCTCCAACTTGATCCGGATTCAGTAAACCAACGACAAAAAAGAGACGGACGCGGCTACAAGGAACAAACGCTACTAATTGTGATTCTGAACTAACATAGCTGCTACTGCCTGACAGTCTGGGTTTTCCCTGGATTCAGAACCAAAGGTCGTTTACAAATCTTCACCTGGGCCTTGTTTAGTTCCACGAAACTTTTTTAGGAGAGAGATTGTAAAGTCCTGTAGGTTTTTATTTGGTAAATATTGTCCAATCAGAAGGCCAAAAAGGTCGTTTTACAATTTATATTTAATGCTTTACATGCACCTGAGATTTAAACAAGGCCCTTTTATGCAGGAGCAGATCACTTGGCATCACAAGAACAGTTGGCGGAGTGGGCGTGTCTTCTGGGTGATCTACTTCTGAGAATCGGGTTCCTCTCGAAGAAGTTGGAGGGCCGGAGCTCGAAGCCGGCGCTGAGCGTGGGCATCACCGGGAAGTCCTCCTGGTAGGGTATGTGGTGCAGCCCCAGCGTGTACCACAGCACGATGTCCCTGTCCCTGATCCTCCTGTTCCTCCTGCTCCACGCCGTCAGGCCGTCGTCCCCGGTGCTCTGGTCGGCGTACAGCCCGGACGCCCACTTCTCGGACTTGTTGTATGGCGTCACCCACGCCTGCTTCTTGGTGTAGCTCGCCCGTCGCTGCGGGTAGTCGTCGTCGGCCAGCAGGGACGTCGCCGTCGCGCCGGCCGGGATGAGACGGTACCCGACCTCATTGCCAATCCGGGTCTTCTTTCCTGGGTTCACGAACAGCAGGTCGGCGGGCACGGCGTCGACGTCCACCTGCCCGTCCGCCTCGGTCTCTGCCACCTCGCGCCGCACCGTCCAGTAGCTCCGCCGCGGCGTGTCGGCCCCGCCGGTGGCCGGGTTCCCCGTGTTGCGCTTGGCGGTGATGACGTTCTTGACGAAGGAGTTGTTGGTCCCCTCGATGTCGACGTCCAGGTGGTACGTGATGTAGTGGTCGTGGTAGATGGCGAGCGTGTTCTCGGCGACCAGCATGCCGTGCGCGTCCGCCGTTATCTCGTCGGCGTGCGTGTATGAAGTCGCCTTCACCTCTAGGATTCCTGTGAGAGACGCCTGCGGCCGGCGCATCAATCAATCATTTTGATTTCAAGAAATGAATTGACCGATGCAGATGACAAGAGACGAGCTTGTTCTCGGTTCTTTGGTTTGTTCAGCGCGCGAGAGCAAGAGAATACAGTAGTACCGACCACAAACTTGATGGAGCCGCTAGTCTTGAACTCCCAGTCCAAGATGTAGTCATAGTTTCCGGCTGACACCACCATTCTCACCACCAGGCTCACATCAGGCCGGACCTCCGTGATCTGCATCAAGAATCGCGTCAGAAGAACACGTCACTTGGCTCTCTGTGTCGCAGCAGAGTTTTGAGGGTGCTTTTTTCACCAGCTGGCCCGGCAACCCGGACTCGGTGTGGCGCCACGCGACGTCGCCGGCGTACCGCTCGAACACGCACATCATGTTCCGGCCCTTGACGGGATTGCCGTCCTGGTCGGCGTAGTAGCCGTCCAAGTACGCCGCGTTGGCCGGGCAGTCGCCGCCGGGCTGGAGGGGGTAGGCCCAGAGCCCCAGGTCGAACTCGCCGGCGTCCAGGAACGTGCGGTCGTACCAATCCTCCGTCGGGTCCATGTACGGCACGAAGATCTCCGACACGAAGCCGCGGTACAGCACCCGCCGCCGCAGGCCGGCATCCGCGTCGTGGACCGAGGCCAGCGAGATGACCGTGCCGGCGCGCACGTCGAAGCCAACGTGGAACTCCCAGTTGGCCCACCTGCAGTTGCACATGCCATGTCACTGTGGCAGCATTTGACTGTCGTCCGGATCAATTGGGGGCAAGTATAGCCCACCGTACCCAAACAAGTTCATGTCGTTGCCACCAATGAAACAATGTTATCGAGGTATTTTCTTGGCAGGCATGGCGCCCGGCACAAAGTTCTTGTATATGTAAGACGATCCAGTTGCATCACGACAAAGGGAAACAAGTTGATGGCGTCTTACCTTACGACATGGCCGTCTATGTGGAAGCCCCTGCCATGCGGCTGCACGACGACGGCGGGCGCCGGCCCAGGGAGCGGCGGGCCAGCCTTGCCCGCCCGGTAGTCCGTGCCCTCGGCCTTGGGCACCGGGGTACGCCGCCCTGTCCGTGAACCCAACGATGGCCACGCGCTCGAGGTCCACCACCATGGTGACGCCCTCGATCGGCCGCGCGTAGTAGTTGGCCGTCTCGCCGGCCACGAAGCACTGCATCTTCGCCAGCCTCCTCGCGGCGGACGACGCTGAGCCTGAGCTCGTCGGGGCGCCGAACCAGCCGGCCGGGAGGACCGAGCAGACGACGTCGTCCATGCGCACCCAGCGGCGGCGCGCACGGACTCGGCGAACGGCGGGTAGGCCGCGCTAGGACCTGCACCGCGAGCTGCTCCTCGGGCGTGGCGTCGGGAACCCAGCGCCCCCGCGGTGGACGGCGTGGGAGAGCACGGACGGGGACGAGGCGTCGGTGACGTCCCACGCGGAGCTCGTGGGACTGGCCACCCGCGCTGGCGATCACGAGCGCGTGCAGCGGGAGGAGGGAGACGGGACCGGGACGGGGCGAGACGACGGGCCGTGCCGTAGGGCGTAGGCGAGGACGCCGGCCTTGTCGCTCGTTGAGGCCGACGTAGTGGAAGTGTAGCGGCCTGGCGGGCACGAGTGGGGATGCGAGGACTGCGGTGCGCACGGCCTTGATCTCAGCCGCTGAGAGCGGGTCGAGAGGGTGAGGAAATGAGGGAGACGCTGCCCCGGCCATGGTGACCGAGAGCACGCCGAGGATGACAAGAGAAAGCATCGCGGGGAGTGCCATCAGCTTGGCAGCAGTCGTGAATGCGATGGATGGGTGAGGCGGGACGGATGGCAAATCAAGATGATGAGACGGGATTATATATATACTTACTCCCTCCATCCCACCGAGAATGTCGTCCGGGAACGTGTTTATGAGAGGGGTACGGTTTTTCAACAACAAAGTCCATGAGACCCAGACATATGCTTTCAGATTCGTGAACAAAGTGAATTTGGGACCTAGGCCCGCTGCAATACAGAAGCAGCTCCCTGCAGAGTGCCGACCCAGGATCTAGACAACAGGGCAACAACAAGGGAGAAATCATATGGATGGACGTACCTTGCAGTGGTTGTCCGGCTCGGTTGTTGCTGCACAGCCGGCCGATCTAAAAACTATAACCCCGTGTACTGCAGCGTCCATGAGAATGTCACGCTCGACGCTACTTCAGCATGAAAAGCGGAAGATGGAGAATACGTCTTCTATATTATGAAACGCTCTTTACATTCATGATTGTTGCTTAATAATGGCCGATTGTTGCTTAAAAAATAAAAGGGAATGAAAATTTCGTAAAGGGAGAGGACAGATTCCTCCTCTCAAAAAAAAAAAAAAAAAAGGTTTCGTGGGGGCGGGTTTTGCTGCGCCGCCTCGGCCTCCGCGCCCGCCCTCGCCGCCCCGCCGCCGCCCCCCCTCCTCCGCGCCCGCCCCCCCCCGCCGCCATTCCCCCCCCCCCCCCCCCCACCACCCCCCCCCCCGCCTGTCCCCCCTCCGGCGAGCTTTCCTGGACGAGCAGACATGGATCAGGAAGAAATGTCCGTCATCCTCAAGGGGGACAGCAGATCATGGACAGGACAAAGAGGCTGAAGAAGGCGGTTTATCCGACAAGGCGCAAGCTTACGCGAGGGCTGGAGAGCGCGAAAGTGAAGAACGCCAAGGACTTGTCGTGGAAATGCCCCAAGTGCGGCAAAGTCAACCGCCCGGAGCGTCGACTTCTGGTGACCCTGCCTGTCATTATCTGTGCATGTGGCGAAGAGGTAATACGACTCTCTGCTTTATCTGCCCTCCTTATTTCCGATCTGCTCCGGTTACAGGGCGAGGAGGAGTATTCCTGATAAAGAGCCCTTTTCTGATTATGCCCTTGATGAAAGAAACGTAGTGATAATAAATAATAGGACCAGGATCTATTAGTTAGATTTGATTGTGTTGCCCTTTGCCCGTTCCCTATTTGTTATTCCTGCATGTTGTTGAGACGAATTTGACATGAAACGAGGTAGCTGTGCATAGCTTTCTTATATAGGCCATAGAGTACTTTAATCTCAAAATGCAGACATGCAACTTGAATCTTAAAATCTGATCAGAAGTAATAGGACCAGGATCTGTTAGTTAGATTTGATTGTGTTGCCCTTTGCCCTTTCCCTAATTGTTATTCCTGCATGTTGTTGAAACAAATGTGACATGAAACATGCATAGCTTTCTTATATGGGCCATAGAGTGCTTTAATCTCAAAATGCAGAAATGCAACTTGAATCTTAAAATCTGAAAGAGCTTCAGTTTGGCCTAATGTCACAGCTTTTTCTAGAAAAGCCCTCCTAGATTTGGATCTTCCTATCAATTTTGCCACCCAGTAGCCTAATGGTGGCCCAAATTCCAGATTTGTTCAAAATAGCAAACTTTAGGCTTGGCTCTGTTGGGCACACATTGGTTACCAAACACAGGCCCTAAATGGCATATAATTAGGAAAAACTAGTATATTTTATTTTCTTGTTTGATTTATTGCTTGAAACTTAGAGTAGTGAACACATGATTGCAAGATCTATATCCAATCAAGTATTGTTGGAGTTGGATTATTTTCCAAGGAGAGTGATAATCTATAGTCTTGATATTGGAATTGGGTCTCTCTTTTTTTTTTTCCAATGTTTTTGTCTTTATAATGCAGTCTAATGTTCAGTTTGACTTTTCGTTGCACAAAATTGAGATTAATGATCATTTTCTCATTCCTAATATCAGAAAGCAAAATCCAAAAGGTATGTCTTTTTCTTGACATACACTTCTTACTCATGCATATTCTTTATTATGATTTCTTACTCATCCATATTTCTTTCAGAGTGTTCCCCTTGTTCCATGCTTTCACTCGCCGAAATTTCTTGGCGTGTGAATGCCCTTCTTGATGGTCAAGTTTTGAGAGATAGCGAACCATGTTTGGATAGGGATGATATGTTAGAGAAATATAATTACCTTTGTGATATCTGTGGAATTGATAAGCGGTTCAATCAAACAGCAGTTGGAACCTTGTTCGAAGTGTTTTCAACAATTGGGGTTCAGTCTGAAGCTACCATGGTAATTTGTGGTTTTTACATGATTCTCTATTGCTGTTTAAGTCAATACTCCTCTAATCTTGTGTTAGTTTTAATTTTCTATCTAGGAAGAGGAAGAGGATGGATCGCAGACTCCGTTAGATGATGTGAAGCTGTACACACTGCCCTACTACTCAGCTGTCAAGAAGAAGTTCAGTGTTATCTGTCGTTTACTTGGAGATGGCTACATAATCAGGACATCTTTCTATGCTGGAAAAAACTTTGGCAAATTGAAACCTGGTAAAATTTACAAGTCTCCAGGCCGTGGTAGAGTGAGGCATGCCGTACTTCTCATAGGAGCCGGTAGAAGGAGATCGACAAACTATTACCACATACTAAATTCTTGGGGGAAAAGTTTTTGTATTCTAATTCTCAAAAGAGGAATTAGAGTTGGTAGGACGAGGTTCTGGTCACCTCGTAGAGTTTGTAATACAGAAAAAGCTTTAGATGGATTTGGTCTGCTAAGAGCATCGGATATACGTGCGCGCCCCGTTACGTTTCTTCGTCACGAGGATGTAAGTGCTTTATATTTATGCTCTTTTACAGTTAACCTTATGTTCTAGAAGTTAGTGCTTTACATTTATGCTCTTTTATAATTAACCTCATGTTGTAGAAGTTTGTGAATGTATCTGTATATTTATTTATTTTTCTTCAGGACCACAAATTCTATCGAAGCCTTCTGCTTAAAGACATTGTACCACTAGGGAAGGCCAAGGAAGGGCCCGAGGCGGCATCCATCATCCCATCATGGGAGGCACCACATCCTTTCAATACCTGTTCCAGGAATTCTGAGCTCAAAAAATCAGGTCCAAATGAGTTCCTTTTTGTAGAATTCTATATTCTATGAGTCTTAGTGGATTTGTTGATGGTTGATCTTTGTATGCAGAGGGCACATCCCTAATCGACAACCCAGGTCAGGTGCTAGTGAGCAATGATCCCAGCAGCAGAGTGCTCAAGTTGGTGCATGCCATTCACTCACCTAGCGTTGAAGTAAACCTCTGATTTCTGCCATAAAACTCTTACGTGCTAGTGTGTTAAAACTACTAGTTTCTGTAATGCAGACAGCAGCAGCACTAAATGATTCCCTGCTTTGTGTGTTTTATTGTTTTAGAAATATTCTTACAATGTGAGCCAGCTACTTGATTAGATTGTTCTAGGCTGAACTGCAAATATGCATAGCGTTTACATGGCATTTTGGTAGAATATGATAGCATATGAGACATCAGTTACTTGCATGCATTTTAGTTTAGTCTTGAAATCTGAAATATCCTTAGACAGTTTACATGCTTTCTTGCTTTTTGACTCTTCATTGTTTGAACAGCAGCTGCATTGTCATGCACAATTAGTGCTCATAGTATTGTACGCTGATATTGAGGGTGCTTTTGGAATGTAGAAGTTAGTGAATGACTGTATCTATATATTTATTTATTTTTCTTCAGGACCAGAAATTCTACCAAAGGCTTCTGTTTAAAGACATTGGGAAGACCAAGGAAGGGCTCGAGGCGGCATCCATCATCCCATCATGGGAAGCACCACGACCTTCTAATAGCTGTTCCAGGATTCCAGTGCTGAGAAAATCAGGTCCAAATGATTTCCGTTTTGCAAAATTCTATCTTGGATAAGTTTTAGTGTGTGTTTTGATGGTTGATCTTTGTATGCAGAGGGCACATCCCAAATCAACAGCCCAGATCAGGTGCTAGAGAGCAGTGAACCCAGCAGCAGAATGCTCAAGTTGGTGCATGCAATTTGCTCACCTGGCGATGAAGTACACCTCTGATTTCTGCCATAGGACTCTTACATGCTAGTGTGTTAAAACCATGGTTTTTTAGGCGTCGCCTAGTCGTCGCCATGGTTAAAACTAGTAGTTTCCGTAATGCCATGGACAGCAGCAGCCCTAAATGATTCCCTGCTTTATGCGTTTTATTGTTTTAGAAATATTCTTACAATATGAGCCAACTGCTTGATTGATTGTTCAAGGCTGAACTACAAATATGCATAGCGTTTAAGCTGATCTATGAGACATGCAGTTGTTCTAATCTCTTTACATGGCATTTTTGGTGGAATATGACTGTATGAGAACAGCAGTCACTTGCATTCATTTTAGTTTAGTCTTGAAGTCTGAAATATCCTTGACAGTGTACATGCTTTCTTGTTGTTTTGACTCTTCATTGTTTGAACAGAAGCTGCATTATCATACACTAGTGCTCATAGTATTGTTCGCTGATATTGAGGGTGCTTTTGGAGTGTAGAAGTTCTACGAAAGGCTTCTGCTTAAAGACATTGGGAAGGCTAAGGAAGGGCCCAAGGCGGCATCCATCATCCCATCATGGGAAGCACCACAACCTTCCAATACCTGTTCCATGAATTCAGTGATCAGAAAATCAGGTCCAAATGAGTTTGTTTTTGCAGAATTCTATCTTGAATAAGTCTTAGTGGGTGTTTTGATGGTTGATCTTTGTATGCAGAGAGCACATCCCTAATCGACAGCCCGTATCAGGTGCTAGTGAGCAATGAACCCAGTGGCAGAGTGCTCAAGTTGGTGCATGCCATTCGCTCACCTGGCGATGAAGTAAACCTCTGATTTCTGCCATAGGACTCTTACATGCTAGTGTGTTAAAACTATTTGTTTCCGAAATGCCATGGACATCAGCAGCGCTAAATGATTCCCTGCTTTATGCGTTTTATTGTTTTATGAGCCAGCTGCTTGATTGATTGCTCCAGGCTGAACTGCAAATATGCATAGCATTTAAACTGATCTATGACACGTGCAATAGTTCTGATCTCTTTACATGGCATTTTTTATGGAATATGATAGTGTATGAGAACAACAGTCACCTGCATTCATTTAGTTTAGTCTTGAAGTCTGAAATATCCTTGACAATGTACATGCTTTCTTGTTTTTTTGACTATTCATTGTTTGAACAGCAGCTGCATTATGATGCACAATTAATGCTCATAGTACCGTATGTTGATATTGAGGGTGCTTTTGGAGCTGTAATGTGTCTTAAGTTACTTGGGGCATGTTAAATTGGTTCATTTTAAGAATGCTGTGGCATAAACCAGTTTTTGATATCTTTTGATGCTTGCCAAAGAACGCGAGTTAATGTATTTACATCTTTGATCTTTGGGTTTGCTACCTCCCTAACACAAGTGCTTTATGTTCCTGCCTGTAATGTATCACAAAAGGTAGCCTGCTGAAGGAGGGGGACCAACAGGAAAGAAAGAGCTGGATCAGGTGCAATCAATCAACCCTGGCAGATCTGAGGACCTTCGAGTTGCCTGAACCTCTTGGCAGTTTTGTTTTTTGCTGAAACTTCGAGTTGCCTGAACCTCCTGGCCTCGGTTCCAATGAGTGTCACTGAGTTCTTTGTGTTTTTTTTTAACTAATCACTTAGGTTTTTTTTTGTCATTTGAGGGAACCCATCCCATCGACAAAACCACAAAGAAAGGTGCTTAATTTTGCTCTTTTAATTTGTGTTCGGCAAGGAGACTTGTCTTTTGCTTCCACTGGAAGTTTGTTGTTCTGACCTCAAAATGGTGGGCTCTGGTCTGAGCTCTATTTGATGTAAAATCTCCAGTTTTGATCTCCAATTTTCCTGTTCTTAAAATTCAATGCGGGATTGATGAGTTGAGCCTCCGATCTGTGAAGCGCATCCATTATAGGACAATTTGGGTTGCACACACCATGGGTACGCCTGCGCCGCTGCCATGTAGGCGTACGGTGATCATTTAAACGGTTTTTCAAAATTTATGCGATTTCATGGTTAAATAAATAGGTGATGTAGTCTTAAGATGCTCATTCATCACGTGGGCGCGGTATAATTTTTTTTTTGTTCTTTTTTCCCTTGGCTCTTGTATCTTTAATCGGGTGAGCAAATATATGTAATATTTCAAAAATTCTATATTTAACTTTTTAAAAACTACTTCAATATTTTAAATAAACTAGTTCAGCATTTATCTAGTAATGTTGAAATATTGCATCTATAATGTTGAAATAGTAAATTTAAGTCGTTGAACACGTACACTTCAAATGTTGATATTTAGCATCTATCCCTAATAATAAAACGGTAAAATTTCTCTTTTTTTTTTACCATTATTTTGGTATGACCTCTTCTAACTAACTTCATGAATCGTTTGGCTACGGTCCTCTTTGACTTATATATGATAGATATATGTAGCTTCTTGAGGTAACCTAGATGGATATGAATTCCGATCCAAATAGATCTCTTCCATCATGAAATCTTAATAGAAATCCTAAATTAAATAGAAAAAGATGTATTTGTATTTTTATTATACTTTATATATAATAATAAGTATTTGAGTGGTAGCTGTTCGGCGCAGTTTATAAGTTGACCGATAATCTAAAACACCGTAGAAATAACTGATTTACGTGAGAAAAAAATGTTATTGGCTTATAAGTTGAAACGACTTTTTAGCTAAAGAAGCGAACAACGAGTCCAAAATCTGTGTTAGCTGGCTGCACCTCACGCAACAAGTATAGTATATAGCAAGCACATAAAGGCAAGAGTCCAAATGTGAGTCAGCGAACGGCACCTCACAACACGTGTTAAAAGTACATATTGTTGGAGCAATATATACACCCAAAAACTTAGCTCATGTAGGTACAATAGATTAGGTGTTGTTGGCCCATCCTGCAGACGAAGTCGTCGTGTAGCGCTGCTCGATGGCTTAGCTAGCCAGCCAGAAGCCACATGTTCGGGCGAGCGGCGCGTGAGCCCTCGCTCATGACATGAACTATGCAATGAAGTCGTAGTTCACCACCTGATCGGCGAACATAACATGCCGTACCAATATTAGTCTGCTTCTGTGAACCCAAGCATGCTCCAATCCAGTACATACAAGGATGTGAAGGTAATTTGGATCAGTTTGTACTTTGCAGCCTCAGATTCGGCCCTCGGCTCAATTTAGGCGCACTCCTCGCTCTCCTTTGCCATCGAACGCTTGGGACCAAACCATGCAGACGAGCTGGCCACCGCCACCTTCTGTCGGCACCCTCGCCTTCATGGGAAATATGGTTTTGTCGTAGTAGCCCGGCTCCAGCTGTAGCATGTAGCAGACGTTAGCGAAGATGTAGAGGTTAATGTCAGCGTGAAGGGCAGCAATGGATAAAATTTAAAGAGTAAAGTGCACGCTGAGTCCTTAAACTTTTGAAACGTTCTCATTTGAGTCCCTGAACTAAAAAACGACTATCTGGGTCCCTGATAGATCTATTGCGGCCGCGTACCTAAGGTCCAAGACCTGCCAGGCCAGCACTAGCATCCAACCTGGTCATGCCACAGTGGCAGCAGGCTTCTCCAAAAAAAAAATGGCCATTTCCTCTTTCTCACTTGCGGTGAGGCCAGCCCCAACGGCCTCCACCAGCCGTGCATCAGTGCATGCATGGTCAAGCCACCGCGGATTCCGTCGCTGGGACCGAAGCCGGCACTAAGGCTAGGTGCTGGCTCCCTCCAGTCTCCTGCGCGCCGGCCGCCACCACCGCAGGACGCCAACCTCCGATGCCGCTCCAACCCATTAGCTAGTAGCAACATCGCCATCGCAAGCACGCTGCCGAGCTAGTGCTTCCATGGGCTTCGCGCACACGAGGTGGTCTTGACGACATGCACGAGGTGAGCTTCAGCTGGTCGTAGTAGAGCGCGCTGAGCACGTCCTGCAGTGGCAACCGCTGGGCCGCTGGTTCTGCAACGCATGCAACCACGCCTAGTACAACAGCCAGAGCGAGTCCATGATGCTGCACTGCACACCTTCTTCTGCTCGATCTTGTCCAGCTCCAGCCGCGGGTGTGTCTTGAGGTAGACGTCCACAGCGCTGTCTTACAATAGCCAGAGCGAGTCCATGATTCTGCACACCTTCTTCTGCTCGATCTCGTCTAGCTCCAGCCTCGGGTGTGTCTTGAGGTAGACGTCCACGGCGCGGTCGTGCGACAGCCGCACGTCCCTGGACACCATGCTCGCCACGTCCAGAACATGGAGATGGGCAGCGACTCCTCAGTCACCATCTCCGCCGCCACCTCATCCACTGTCTTCATCACCTTCTCCAACGCGCCGTTGGCGCCGAGCATGCCTTCTGTTGATCCTCTTCTAGCCAGGGACTCCGGCCGCCCCTCCTGCGTCTGCGGCGGCTGCTGTTGCCACTGCTGACACTCGACGAACCCGGCGCACGGTGTCAGTGTTCCTTACGCGCTCTCCGGCGCCATCGAGCATGATGGCCAGCAGGTCCCCCGCGATGTCCTGTTCCATCACAGCCATGTCGTGGAGCTCCTTGTCGTAGCGCATCTTGGTGGATGCATCGGCGGTCACCGCGGCGTGGAGGAGGCGGCAGAGGAACGCGACCAGGAGGGGTGCGTTGGGAGCAAAAGGCAGCGCGTCCGCGATGGCCTCGGAGCAGCGCGCTGGTTGTTGTCCACCCAGTCCTACAAGCCAGCCGCTGCTTTGGGCGCAAGGACCCCAGCAGGACACGCTCCATGTACACGGTGGCGAGCACCCTCTAGAACGACCCCAGGGATAGCGCCACAAGCTCGGCCACGCACCACCCGAGCTCTGCCCGTGCTCACGTCGTCAGGAACAGCGGCCTCGCAAGACCACGGCATTGCTGCGGACCTGGTGAGCAACTCGACCGTGCATCACAAGTGCGGCACCATGGCAATTGCCTATGTGGCATGGCCTTAGTATCCAGCTACCTATGTGGCATGGCCACATCAGATGCTAGCGCTGACGTCACGTGTTTTGGATGGTTAGTGTGTGATAGCAATAGATTAGGGACCCAGATAGTCACTTTTTTAGTTGAGGGACCTAGATGGGAACATCTCAAAAGTTTGAGGACTCAGCATGCATTTTACTCAAATTTAAATAGATAAGTCATGACCTCATGCGCAAGCCAAAATTATGTCATCTGTGAGGAATTATGTGATGCCAAAAGAGTTGCAACGTGCAAATAAAAGCTGTGTATCTATAAATGTCAAAATAAGGAGTGCTTAATACCCAAATATTCCATCGCAATAAGGAATTTGGAATGATCTTCGAATATCAAAAAGTTTAGATGAAATCTTACTCAATTGAAATAACTCTATATACCATCAAAAACGTGTCAACTATAATAGGTAAATATTTTTTCTTCGTTGCAACGCACGGATAAGTTTGCTAGTAGAACTTAAAAATAATAATATTGGATCTTATTTTATTGAATTATTTCTAATCAATTCTATGATGTAAACAGAATCTAAATCGGCTGTACCATTAGAGAAAAATAAGTTCAAATCGTTGGTTGGACATGGTATTCAACGGTTTGAACTTAACGATGATTTGATTAGACAAACAGTTAACAAAATAGTATTCAACTCTGTATATAAAATTATTGAAAACAACCCATGTATTCAACATTTTTAAAACCTTTCAAAAAGAACGGTTACGAAGTTCATGGCCAACACGGGCCGACTCAGTTCATAGGGCCTTTTGTGTGTTCAGGGCTTTAGGCCCAATCCAGAATAACACCAAAAAAAAAAAGCTCCATATTTCCATTAATAATAACACAGATCTGAATCGCTCCCCCACCGGCCACCGTCTCACCAATCAACACAGTCCTGCTCCGCCTCCTCCCCCTCCCCCGCCGCCGCCGGCGGTGCGCCGCTTCCCCAACCAGCGGATCGGAGGATAAGGGAAAGAGGACGATGGCCGACGGGCGGCGCAGCCTCCAGAGGACGATTGAGGGAAAGAGGACGACGGCCGACGGACTGCGCAGCCTCCAGAGGACCATTGAAGCTTTCCGCCGCGGGAACTACTCTGTGGAGTCCGACGGCCACAACAGATCTGAGGTGATGGGTTACATCCATGGGTACTACAAGGAGGCGTTCGATCGGCTCCCGTGCCCTCTGGATCCGCTGGTCCTCGAGGCTGGCTTCTGCTTCGGCTTCTTCGACCCCGTCTCCAACATCATCGCCAACACCGCCGCCTGCGGAGGCTCATCGTTGCCGGTGGAGAAAGAGGCGAATCAGGAGGGGCAGGGAGGGCGTGGGAAGAAGAGGGCGAGATTACAAGCCGGCACCAGCAGCAAGGCGAAGGGGAAGAAGGCCAGTAGCGAGAGTGAAGGGAAGGTGATCTGTACCGATGCCAACCGCATTGCAGCGCGATCGCTTGGGGGCCTCGTCACCTTCCTCACCACCTACTTCCGCTACCTTCCCACCTCGGAAGCCCTGCGTTACCTGCGCCGCGCCAGGGCTGATCTCCTCGTAGCCGTGCGCCTCATCGAGGAGGATCGTGATTCGGAAGCCTTCACCATTGGCCACCCTACCACCAGAGTTGCTCTGACTTGTGCTGCCCTCTCTGCAATGCGTCGCCACGTCACCAGGTCAGATGATCCCAAGGTCACCAGACTTGTGAATAGCTCTCTCACGCTGGCTTCCCGTCTGGACAAGGTCTCTCCCCTCCTGGCGAAACAAGGCCGCCTCTGCAGTTCCACTCTAAATCATCTTTATGAATTATCGTTGGAAGGCAGCCATGGGATGGAAGACTCGGATGGGCAGGTCATGCTTCATGCCATCTCAAGGTTTCCCTCCGGCATAAAGAAGGCTATACCCGTTTCAACTTGAACTAGCTCTGATGAAGGTGCTTCTAGATAGAATCCATGGGTTCTATCTCAAGGCAATTTCCTGCATCCCAGCTTCTTGCTTGCGTTCTTGGCACCATCGGGGCCTCCTGAAGGCTGGCCACTGCTATGGGCAGTTTGATCCTGTCACCAACATCATTCTCAACACCATCTGGTATGACACCGTATGTCCCCCACACCAAGAGTTTAAGGTGGACATGATCTACGACGAGGCCCTCACCCGCACTGAGTGCCGTTCCCTCGATGGCCTCATCACCTTTGTAACAAAACTAGTCCCTGCACTCTCCACATATGATGCTACACGATACCTTCTTTTGGACAATGTGGCACTTGACAGAGTCATCTTGAGGGCAGAGGAAGGTGGCTACCAAATATCTAATGATCGACATGGTGCTTACAAGGTCGCTGCTCGTGCTGCAAATCACCCCAACCCTACAGCACTAGCAACCTTTGCATTGGGGTCCATGGAACATGGGTCAAAATTGAAGTCATTACTTGAGAATAATCGTACCCTCTCCCCTGATGATGTTAAGACCATCTCAACATATTTGTCACAGTATCCATGTAGCAAGCCAGGGCTGGTTCAGAAACTGACCAAGCACGCCTCCCAGATTGTATCTGCCAAAAGGAAGGATTTTGAGGCTCATCAGAGTTCAATTTGCAGCTGTGTTCAAGCTGCGTTAAGGAAACATGCACAAGATACGGCAAGTTCATCATACGTTTTTTGTTTCTCTGATGTTCTTGCATTCTTTGAACCTTGCCTGGTAGATGGCCTTTCTGATCTGATACTTCTTGAACCAATTGCAGGGAGAGGAATATGAACTTTTTACAATCTGCGGAGTGAATGCTGAAGTACCCTTGAATGGCAACTTTGGTTACTATGACAACTACGATGGATACCCGTATTCTCATATCAACATCTGGGCAAGGCTGAAAGGGTCTGCTGATGTAGCTCGCACACTTCTTTTCATCCAGTGTAGAAATGACTCTGAAGACATGGACTCTCAGTTTATGTGCTTGCCTGTGTCGGAGTCATCAAAAGATGCCGGTATGCTCTCTATAAGCTGTATCCAGATTAGCTTGCATGATTGTCCTTAGTAGTGGTATGATTATCCCTTTTGCGTAAATATCAAGATCTGTATCAAGATCTGTGTGATGCACTGCCTGTGGAAACCCTTACAAGTATGATCTCAGTGGTGCGGAATAATACCGTAAAACAATGCTACTGATAGGAAAATCTTAATAAACTAGGCATATTTTCTTTCATCTGCCCCTATAGATATCAGTAAGTAATCTAACCTATGCATCTGCTGTACTTTCTCACATTCAAGTACTGTGCCCTTACTGTGAACAACATATTGTTGCTGGATCCTGTTTGATGAATACCTTCGTTGGAATTGCCTCAGCCCATGCTAACATGTTATAGTATTGGCTGCCAAAGCATACTCTGATGTTGGTAGACACCTGATTTGGTTGGCTTTGGGTCAAAATGTCAAATAGAGGGGGAAAAAATTAAATGAGTACAATCCCCATTTTCAAGGAATATGAAACCTGTAATTATGCTATCATGCAACTATAATGGGCATAAGATATGGCACCAGAACCTACTGTTGCTTTAACCACTTGATGGTTGTTTAACAAAATGTTACAATTCATCGGCAGTGCCCCCTTTCAGATCTTGCCGATTTATGTTTCCTCTGAACCTGGTCACTGCCAGAACTTCTGTTGCCATCTTGTTGCAGCTTCTGTAATTCCTTCATAAGATTCTTAGGAGGTTTGTTGGCAGTTCTTACGCTGCACTGACGGCAAAGATGCAAAGACGTTCGGATGTGTGTCGGACTAACATTAATTGACGCACCTTTAGCATATTATCACTGGACACTACGCCTCCTGATCTGAGGTGCAACCTGTGCCTTTGAGCCTCTAATGAATAGAAATGTATCAGGAATGCAGTATTATGTGCTGTTAATGTTTATTGTGCATGCATATGCCTTCATTTGTGGGCTTATTCTTGGTTCCTCAGCAAAACTTTTAGACCTGTGCATGCAGGTTTGTATTGCTGATGTTATCATTGTTTTGATGCCTATGTCTAGTCAATGACCTTTTCTTTGTTCTGTTTTTCTTGAGAATAGGTCGGTGCTTCCATTGCGAGCATAGTGGAACCAAAGTTGTGCATCCGTTGTCACATACATACCTTGGGCAAAGCTTTGACTTTGAGGAAATTGCTCGTGGAAAACATTCCATGACAAATGAGGCACTAAATGGAGATGGGGGGCTGAGGACTGTTTTTCTGGATACATCTCAGGATGATTGCATCTATTTTGATCCTGCATGGGATGCTGATTTTTCTATGCGGCTCAATGAGGATGCTAAGAGGGAATTGGAAGGGGAGGACGGGGCATCATCTCGGGCTCAGTTGCGCAAGGTAAAAGAAGTTGCACGAGCAATGGCTGCTTTCATAGATCTCAAGGAAACAGAAACCTGTTCTTCCATGGGGTGATGTTTATCTCATCCTCACTATCTATGTATAATATGTTAGTCATCAAGGCTCTGCAGAGCAAAAACCATTACACATTCAGTTCTTGTTTGTGATATTTTGAGGACAATTTCTTTTGTGTTAGCTGCCATGCAAACACGTATTGGGTTGAATTATCCATCTGGTTGTGTTATTTGATTGTGAAGGAGCTTTACAAATGAATGTCTATTTTTCACCGAAACTATCATTACACCCCCGATCTTCAAATAGTTAGCTGGTTTAGATGGTGACACGGTCACCAAGACACTACTTTGACCATGAATGAATTAATACCAACCAACTAGTAATTTTAAACACGCTTAGCAAATGGGTAATGGGTAATATTTTGGTGCGATTGAAAATGAACTTGACCGGTAGGGAATGAACCGCCTTTTCTGTATCTGTGTTAAGGGACCATATGACCTGATCAAGAAAACTCCCAAACCTGGCTCATGCCCAAAAGGTATGACTTCGGTGAAGAAAACCCCTGAACTTATGCCCAAAAGCCGAACTGAATGCTAATTGCTAACAGATCATCTATAGGCCGGCACACGCAACCGCACCCACGAGCACAGTGAGTTTTTTTTTTTTTTTTTGGTGCCGGTGGGTTCCCGACGGGCGAACCTAACACCACCTGAGCTATCGCTCAATCCACTTTGAATCTACCCGTACCAGTTTAAAAGTGAATTTGGTAATATTCAAAGTGTAGTCAAAACTAAATATTTTTAGCTACATGTATAAAAAAACAGATTAGTTTTATCTTATTTTCTGTGGGTTTGAACTCCAGTCTACCCCATTTTGGTTGAGAGTTGGGACTTATTACAGTTATTTAGAACTGTAGGATTGTGGTGGTTTTGATGGGACGAGGCATGAGCATCTCCCAGAGTCCAGAAGGATGTCTATTTGGATGTGTAAAGTAAAATTGCCATCGCGTACCAAAAAGCAGCTCCAACAAAGGAGGTAACAGGATGGCCATCCATCCTTATAGCACTAGTTATTAAGAGCCAAGGACTGACCGACCATATTTGCCTGCCCCGAAGCCGATGGCCATCTTTGTTCATGGGATCAACAGGTGCTGCTTTATACGGGCCCAAGGGACAGTGAGTGAGCAGCACTTGTTAAAAGCTTTTATTTTATATTTAATAAAGTAGAAATCAATATAGTTTGGAGGGTGAGATTTGGATAGTCTGTTGTAGTAGCGAGTACTCCCTCTGTCTCATAGACTTTGTCGTTGGAAAACCGTGTCCCCCTCACAAACACGCTTCCCGGACGACATCCTCCATGGGACGGAAGGAGTACGTAATAATATACTCTCTCCATCTCAAATTATAAAATGTTTGACTTTTTTTGACCCCAAGTTTGACCACGCGTTTTATTCAAAAAAATTTATATAATATCACTTTTTTTAGCGTGGCTTACTTTATTAATATAAGTTCTTTAAAATAACTTAAATTTGTTCATATTTGTATAAATTTTTTGAATAAGACGAATAGTTAAACTTGAGACAAAAGAGTCAAACGTCTTATAATTTGAGATGAAGAGAATACGTAGGAGAGAATCTTTTGGAGTGGACAGCCAAATGGAGATGTGGAAGGTGGAATTTGGAGTGTCGGCCTTGCCACAAATCTTCCTTCTCATTGCACCTGCGCAGCAGCTCATCAGTTCTCCCGACGCGCAGGCTTTGTTTCCTAAACTAAAGCCAGATCGCGTCCGTCAATGCAGCGAGCTGAGCCACTACTTCTGCCCGGTCCGGTCCCAATTTCAAATATTTTTCAAACCCGAATCGGTTATATTTTCGGTCGGTAAGTACGTATACTACCATTTCGATTCCAATCAACTACGTATTCGTACTAGCTACTACACGTCGTTTTGTCCTATCGTAGTCAGCTAGCTCGCTGGAGTGCTAGAGCTTCAGACACAAACTAGGCCCAAACTGAAGAAAGAAAAAACTCTAGGCACGTACCGCATGCTCGATGCTCCAGCTCCACCGATCCCAAGGGTCAGATAGCAGCTCACATCATCCCAGTCGCACGAAGATACTCCACCGTCCCTTTTTATTTGTCCCATGCGTTTGACTTGATTTATAGAAAATACGTAGATATCTCCAAATAATTTTGTTAAAAAACTAGATCCAAAGCAGATATTAATTATAATACTAATCGATGATATTTATTATTTATTAAAATTGCAGTCCACTAAAAAGGGACGTATAGTATAGCGAGTCAAACTTATGAGTCAAACATTATGGATTTTCAGGTGTCAATTATATATATATCCACGGTATTGCAGAAGATGGGACAAGTGGATGGACAGAATCACAGAAGAGATGTGAGATTTTCGGAGCGCCATCACACCACTCATGATCATGTTTGCAGAGGCAGCAGCTAGCCTCCGCGCTAATTCAATTGCCTGGATAAGTCATTGTCAGGCGGCTGATAGTTCGGTTTAGCATGTTCAATTTGGCGTGGGCGGTCCCTCATAAACTATATATGTGACGCCTCGGGTCTTAAGCTAAAATATTATAAAATTGAACGAGATGCGATGCATTTGAAGAAGCAAAGACTGGAAGCTTATTTCCATTTCTACAATAAGAGACTGAGATAGCCAACTGTGGTCTGTGGGTTCCAAAATGCGGACCACGTAAAGGCGCATGTGATCGATGGGATCAGAAGTCAGAACAGCAGCACTTTTTAAGTCCAAGCGAGCGTCGTAATATGCTATTCCCTCCGTCCCAAAGATGATGTCGTTCTCGCTTCCTGAGAAATGACTGTCGACAATTTTTATAAATACTAAATATCATCGATTAGTATCATAATTAGTATTATTGAAAAGATCTTTAGATCTAGTTTTTTAACAAATTTATTTGGAGATATAAATATTATACGTATTTTCTATAAATCGAGTCAAACGTTGTGGCACGAACACCCAAAACGTCATCTATTTTCGGACGGAGGGAGTAGATAGTAGTTGCTCCAAATAACAAAACAATGGGAGTACGCCTCACTTATTATAATGTGGTGATTGGCAGAGACGACGCCGAGTACATTATTCGTCCTGAATTGACTAGCTGTCACGCTCACGAACTCAGTCCGTAGTCAAGGCAAGAGGACGTGATCGACGGCTCAGAGCCGTATCTTGTGACAAGTAAAAAGTCTCTTTTGGAAAGGCATCTGCCCCCCATTTTTTGCTGCCCTTTGGAAATGTTTTTGCTGCTGACTCACATGGCCAACATACATACTGACATACACACACGTAGTATAGTTTTGGCAGTATTTACCAGAGAACGAATAGCTGATTTCTTGGCGGTTATTACTCCTCCTCCGGTAACTAATGAAATTTGTTGTTCCGCGTATAGTGTATGTGTTACAACTTATGTGTAAAGTTGTTTTTTTTTAGAATTAGTGTAAAGTTGTTTTTTGGCAGTAACTTACCGGAGAAGAGCTTGATTTCAGCACGTTATAGAGCGTGTAAAGTTGTGTGACATCATATATGTTATTATAAGAGGTGCCACGTAGGATTTTGAGAGAGAGAGAGAGAGAGGTACCAAAGTATTACCAGTTAGTATACCAGTTCATGGTCAGATTACCTTTCGTTCACGCGGGTGACTGCAAACAAATATTCGGGCACGTCATGCATGGCAGGTCGGGTGAGTGCACCAATCTTAAGGTACCAGTTCACGGGTCAGACATATTGCGGTGCTTACTGTTTGCTTAGCCTCGCGCCCTCGATTTATATCCCTTTTATAGTGAACACGGATGTCGGTTAGTCCGTTTATTATATAATATCATTAGCCTACACCACGCTCGTCTTTTTTTTCTAAAAAAAAAGAGAAAAAACTCGTTGCTTCTTAATTGATACCTCTGAGAACATGCAATTTGCTTTATTAAGAGAGACAAAAGCACAAATCGACGACAACGGAGAATAAAAAGAAGGAAACGAAGAACAGAGGAACTACTGGCATTACAAACAGGGCGGACAACACAAACTGACGACAACCCGACGCACCAATTGAAAAAGAACGAAACGAAGAACAGAGGAGCTAGCCTTATACATAGGGCAGCCGGGCAACTAAGGCATTGCCAATCAACATTGCGAACAAGGATCTTGCCAACATCGCTAATTAATAGGATGAGCTAGGTGCTAGCTCCTACTCCTCCTTCCTTTTCTTCTTCTTCTTTTTCTCCTTGTCCTTCATCGGAGCTGGTGGTGGGTTTCGTGGCGGACTCTTCTCTTCGTCAGTGCCCGAAGATGAAATTTTGCCATCGTCAGCATCCGATAGGTCTAAGTCTCTGACATTGACAGTTACCGCTAGCATTCCATGAACAAGATGGAAGAAATGTCAGTTCAACATTTGAAAATAAGATTAGCGGGTCAAAGTAAAAATCTTATTATCCAGGGAGGAGCTTTTCTTCCTCCGTTAGGCGTGCATTGTACTCTGCAAAGAAGTCGCTGCTGAACTCCTCCTCGTCCTCGTCCTCGGCTTGCTTGCCCTTACCCTTCTTTGATCTACCCTTCTTCCCTCTCCCTCTCCTACCAGAGCCTCCTTGCCCATCCATCCTAACCGTGTGTGACAGAGCACAGAGCAGTAGATAGAGTGAAGAAAGTAGTCCCGGCCGCATATGAAGTGTCCTGTTCCTTTTATAGGCTGGACTTCTATGTACGTAAGGCTACACAAGCACTAGCAATCATGCCAAATACATTCCACAGTACCCAAGCAAGGTACTCGCATTAGGCCATTACCTCAACAAGCAATGTTGAGAGATCAAATCAATCTAAGCCATTCAACTTTATGGAGGATAAATCAAACGGAAAAGTCCTATTTTCAACCTCCAACTATGGTAAACTATAGTTTTTAACCTACAACTACAAAACCAGATAGGAAGGGCCATCCAATTGTCAAAACTGGGAAATTTTGGCCCTGGGGTGGTTTGCAAATAAAAAAATGGTTTAATAAAAAATTCATAAGTAACTCATTTCAAATCATAAAAATATGAATTTGGCACCAAATTTTTTTTTCTAAAAATCTAGGTTGTTTGTTGGTACTGTAACATCCTTGATGTTAAGCAGCATAAAAATGACATGTCATCAGGCTTAACATCATGTCATCATGTTAATTAACTTAATAAAGTGGCATGAGCAGCTTAACAAGGTTGCATTAGGGGTTGAGCTAAGGGCTTTTGTTAATCATGCTTTGATCATGTGGTGATATTCATGTTAATCACCTAATTAACCTAGAAGCTTATTAGGGTTTCTAAAATTTTGGTTAACACTAAAACCTACCTTGGAGTGCTAAGTGTGTGGCTAACCAGCTAACCTAAACCCTGACAAGAGAGAATCACAATTGAAGTTGAAGCTCAAATTCCAAACCCTATGTAAATGACTAAATGCTGAAATTTGAATTTCACTTCCAATTTTGAGGAGCTAATTACTATCAATTTTCAAAATAAAACTTGTCCAACTTTGGCACTATTTCAAATGCCCAAAATTTGAAAAGGCGAAACAGCTTTCAAACCCTAACTGAATTCAGGTTTCAGTTAACTGAAACTGAGTTTCAGTTTCGATCTAGGGCTGTTCTTCAATCTTTATCTCCTAAACCAGTGCGAATTAGAGTTTGATCCTTTTTACAACCCTGTAGAACTCATGTAGCGTTACAACTTTGTCAACTGGAGAATTTCAAGTTGCCATTAGGATTTGAGAGAAAAAGAGGGGAGAAAGAGGTGGGGGCGGCGGTTTCAGTTAGTTTCGTTGACTGAAACAGAGCTACAGTGGCAGCAGGCAGGCAAGCAGCTCGCCGCCGTCCGCCGCCTTAGCGCGCCGCGAAGCTTCGCGCGTGCCACGCAGATGCTTCGCGTGTCGAAACTCGAAACCGTCGTCGCGCTGTCGACGTCCCCGTGCGTCGCCGTTTCCTTTAAAAGCCGCCGTCGGCCGCCGTTCCAATCTTTTCCCTTTATCCGCTCGCCGTCGCCTTCTCTGTTCGCCGGAGAAATTGACGCGGCCCGCTCCGCCAACGCCTCCCATCCCTCGCATGAGCCTCCACAACACTCTCGATAATCTAGTTCACCCACCAGATCCACCAATCGCCGCCGGCATCGCCCACAGGACGTCGTCGTCCTCGACTCCGACAGCAGCCGCCGCTGTAAGCTCTCGCGGCTGGCCAGAGCAGTCCAGCGCGTCGCATCCCGACCCAGCCCTCGTCCTAGCTCCTATTTTGTTCTCTGGTCATTATAAGCTTTACCTTTTGTGCAGAGGCATCCCCGACGAGCCGGAACGTTGCCGTGAACACCGGTTCACGCCGACGCCTCCGCCATCGCCGGTGACCGAGCTCCTCCGCAGTGTCTCCATCGCCACCAGCTGGTCTAACGAAGTCAAGGCGAGCCACTTATGCGATTATCACCATCACCGAGGTCTCTATCGCGTTGCAGTGGCCGGAACGCCGCTTCGCCGGCGACCTCCGCCCTGCCGAGCCGCCGGCGTCGCGGTCAAGGGATATGAGAGGGGTTTTACGTGATATTGAGGGCGGGGTATTGTTCTCCGTGTTGAGATGCGTCTGCCGGTGGTCTTCGCGCCGCCGTTGAGCCGCCGTGGTGAGCCGGAGCTCCGCCGCCCGCCATGGCCGCCGTCGTTGGGGTTCTGGTGCCCCTGCCGGCCAACTGACACCACCAGCAGGTGCGAGAGAGAGAGAGAGAGAGAGAGAGAGAGAGAGAGAGAGAGAGAGAGAGAGAGAGAGGATCACGCCGGTGCAATCGCCGCCGCCAGTGAGGTCGCCGTCGGCGAGAAATCGCCGAGCAGAGCCGGCCGCGCCGCAGTCAGCGCGGGTGCAGTCGCTGACCAGCGGGGGCCGTCATGTCAGTGAGAGCAAGGAGAGAGAAAGCTTTTCTGTTGTTTTTCAGAAAAATGGAAAATGGCTGATTTCTTTGGATTTTTGTAATAAAATAATGACTGCTGATAAAAATATGTGATCCTTGTAATGTTATCTGTGCAGGAAAAATATGAGTTTGCCATGTTTCATAAGTTTTGTTTGAATTAAAATTGATCCTTTTGATTACCAAATGTTTAGTCTATGAGTTTTCATGCTAAAAGAAACCTTCACTAAAAGTTTGGCTTTTTTTGGAGCAATTCCGCTTTAGAGAATAATTTAGGGTTGTTTTAATGACTAAAAATAGTTAATAAATAATTAATCAACTTAGTTAATTCACTAACCAACTTGAGTGACTTTTGGCATTCAGTGAAGACCATGAATCACTAAACCCCAATGATCCATGGCTTTGTCATGTTTAGAAAGTAATGCTAGAGCTAGTCACTAGTTTAATAATAAACTAATTAACAAAATAAAATAGCTAAGTAAGTGTTGATTGCTTTTGAGCTTGTTTGAAGACCATGGAACATGCCACCCTTGCTGTCCCACGGCATTAGTGTGTTTATCTTCATGTAATTTTATTCATCATGTTAACAGTTAATCAAGCTTGACCTATGTTAATGCTAGTCATAAGTAGTTGAATTGATTAAAAGAGTATAACTAGTTTAACTTATGATTTTTGGAGTTGAGTGAAGTCCATGAAGTACTTCAACCCTACTACTTCATGGCACCAACATGTTAAGTGCTATGTTTACATCCACCATGTCAGTTCATAAGTAATCTTAATATGTTCTCGCTTATATCTTGTAACTATAATGGTTAATCTAGATGTGTTCTCCTATAATGGTTAATTTGTGTTCTCCTAAAAAAATGATCTTGATGCTTCTTGCTTAAGCATTTATGTCACTAGTGTATGTGTTGCTTGTCCATGAGCATGATGTTATTCTCACCCGCTTAATGACAATCAAACATTTTAATAATGAAACTCTAATTACAACTTTACCGTGAAGGAAAGTTGTACTCAAAATAAAATAAAGTTAAGTTGTTTCATCCATGTTGCATCTCTTAGACATGATGCTTGGACATGGAGATGCTTTGGTAACAAGTGTATCATTTAGACTAGGTTCTAATGAAAGGCTTATTATCTTAATCTTGAGCTAAAACATGCAAAATAAGGATAAATGCCTAGTAAGCTTTTTTCTGCAAAAGTCAATCTTTGGTTTCTGGCATAGAAATCCGCTAGAAATTCCAATAAGCCAGCATGTCCTTGATATCCCTTCTTGCCAGGTAAGTTTTGTTGAGTACCCTCAAGTACTCAGGGTTTGTTCAACCCCTATTGTAGGTTCAGAAGCTGACTGTAGGTCGAAATATGTGCACCTTTGGACAAGATGAATCTGGATTGAGTGCTATGTTCTAAAGTTAGTAATGCTATCCTATTTGATGCTTAAAGCAAATCCTTTTTGTAACTTTGTAAACTTATGGTTATAAGTCTTCTGTTTTTACTCTAATGTAAGTTATTTTTTGTAACCATTGTTGTAATACTGTAGTCCTGTTGTAACCTTGATGCTGATGTAATCATGATGATCTCGGGGTTGTCCGAGGCTCCTAGATGGAACATCGAATTTATCGGGTTCCCATGGAACACTAGAGTTATTGGGTTCCCGTGCACAACCGCCAAAGGCCTTTGAGGTGATGGTAGGTACACGTGGACCATATAATTCAGACGGTTCTGTCACAGGTACTCTATTTAATTTTTTACTATTTCTAGTGTTTTATTGCTCATAATAAAAATAAGGGACTGAAACAAATAAGATTTAAATAACACCAAATAGAGCGTCAATAGATGCAATACATTTTCAAAAAAAGTTTATAACAATTTGATATTTTTCTAATTTTAAATGAACTGTTATAATTTTTTATTAAACATTTTTTTGAATTTCTAGAAAATGTTGAACCACTCTTGAAAACCACCCGAAGGGCCAAATTTGCCTAGTTTTGACAGTTGGATGGTCTTTCCTGTCCGGTTTTGTAGTCGTGGGATGAAAATCAGATTTTTACCACAGTTGAATGTTGGAAATAGGACTTTTTCCTAAATCAATAATATAAGAAAACCATAACCAGCCACAATATTAATAAAATAAGGGCAAATATACATTGGTACTATTTTGTACTCCCTCTGTTCTTTTCCCAAAAGAATATTGATTTTGACTTTAATATACTGTTTTTTACTATTCATCTTATTCAGGAATTTGTACATATAATAAAATAAATAAATTATTACTCCCTCCATTCCAAATTGTAAGTCGCTTTGACTTTTTTGGTATATCCATTTTGCTATGTATCTAGATATAATAAAAAGTCAAAGCAACTTACAATTTGAAACGGAGTGAGTATTAAAGTATCTCTAATGATAAAATAACTCATAACAAGATAGATGATACTCTCTCGTTTCAAAAGTTGGTTTGACTTTTTTCCATTCTAAGTTTGACCGTCCGTCTTATTCAAAAAATTATGAAAGGCATTCCATTCTCATGAAATAGTATTATTATTATATATAAATACCCAGTAGAATAGGATAATGAAAAATTATGAAAGATGCATTTTATTCCGTATGTTTTCCTTACTACTTCACTACTTCCTGGATATGAGTGAGAACAGGGTGAAAAATCTGGGTATGTGAAAAACATGGTTCCATAAGCTGTCCAATTCCACCCTTTTTTTAAAATATAACGAAAGTTTTATGATCTTTTTGCATCTTATCGACAGCTACGGTAAGTGTAATTCACACATAAAAATAGTCAAATTTCAGTTATTTTGAAGAAATTATATTAATAAAGCAAATCATGGCAAAAGAAGTGATGTTTTGTAAAATTTTTTGAATAAGACGAGCGGTCAAATTTGGTAAAAAACGAACGTCTTATAATTTAGAATGAAGGGAGTACTGTACATGTCGCCGGAGAGGGACATGTACTAGTACTTGCGTTATTTGCATTGGTTACGTGCTAAGTTTTAGTACCACGTAACAACAAACATTCTGAAAAAAAAAAAAATTGAGGAGCATAGTGTGGTACTAAATTGAGGAGCCCCAATTATACTCTTTTGGGGACATAATCGGCAACGCGGACTAGGCACCACACACTGAGCACCATGCCTAATGCTGGCATGATGGTTGTCGTCGTCGAAGACGTTGTTCAACAGCAGCGGCCGTTCTCCAAGGGTCACAACCCCACCCCATCCGACTCCTATGAAATTGGTAAAATGATTGTTCATGCACTTCTGAAATGGAAGAAAAATGAAAACTTCATCGATATTTCTTAGCTCACGGAAACCTTTTCTTCTTGCTTACGCTAGCAATGATGGGGACGGCCTGCGCCGGTGGGGGCGACCTCGATTAAGACGTGGTACAGCATTGGGAGCAACCGGTCAGTCGCACAGAGAGCCTTTTTAATGTAGGTCCGTTCTCATCACTCGCCATTCAGCAGATGGCCCATATGTCACACCGGGCAGCTATGCTTCCTCTGCTCCTTGCCGCCGTGCTGTGCATCACCGCCGCGGCGTCGGCGGCCACTTCCCGTTCCACACCCCACCCGCTCGACCCCCTCACCCCGGAGGAGATCACGGCGGTCCGCGCCGCGGTGCTCGCCTCACCGCTCGTCCCCGCCCGCCCGCTCACCTTCCACTACGTCGGCCTCGACGAGCCCGACAAGCCCGACGTCCTCGCGCACGCCTACGGCGGCGGCTCGTCCTCTCCGCGTCCGCCTCTGCCGCGGCGCGCGCTCGTGATCGCCCGCGCGGGCGGGCAGTCCCACGAGCTCCGCGTGGGCGTCACCAGCGGTGGCAACGGCACCTCCGCCACCGTCCTCTCCCACGCCGTCCACCGCGGCGCTGGCTTCCCGATCCTCACGCTCGAGGAGCAGTTCGCGGCGGTGGCGCTGCCGCCGGCGTACCCGCCGTTCGTCGACTCCGTGCGGCGCCGCGGGGTGGACATGGACGACGTGCTCTGCGCGGTGTTCCCCGTCGGCTGGTTCGGCGGCGGGACGGCGAAGCGGGTGGCGAAGATGCTCTGCTTCGTGGCCGGCACCACGGCCAACTTCTACGCGCGGCCGATCGAGGGCGTCACCATGGTGGTGGACCTCGACGCCATGGCCATCGTCGGGTTCAGAGACCGGGTGACGTACCCCGTGCCCAAGGCCGAGGGCACGGACTACCGGGCGGGCAAGACCGGGCCGCCGCTCCCCGGGCTGCAGCCGGCGCCGGGCGTCGCCGTGCAACCGGAAGGCAGGGGCTTCCACATTGACGGCCACGTCGTCAGGTAATTCAAACAAAAAAAATATTGCTCAGTACCATAGTACCAATGATGCTCTATTGTTTCTGTTTTTTTGAGAATCGATGAAGAAAAAATAAATAAATTCACACTTATTTCAGCTTCATCATTTCTCAAGAATTAGGCAGTCATTGACTGACAGGCTCATCATATAGGCCTCAAACCATGCTGATAGCGCATTTGAAGTGCAAAAAATCCTGCTTGCTTTGTGCATTTGAGGTCTGAAGTAGATCGAGGGCTGCACATGCAGTTGCAGTTGCACCATATGTAATTGGGCCTCGTTTAGATACACGTGAGTTTTTTGGCCGTTTCCTCAGAAGACTTCGTTTTTATTTGGTAAATATTGTCCAATCGTTGCCAACTAGTGTTCGATTTACAACAAAACTCGTGCATGTGCTTTTATGAGAGGAGAGAGATTGTAAAGTCTCAGAAGACTTCGTTTGTTTGTGGTAAACTTCAAAAGCTGCCACTACTGGTAATTAGTTATTTTTTTTATTTATATTTAATACAGGGGAAAACAATTGATGATGAGAGAGAGTTTTTTTTGGGTGTATCTAAACAAGGCCTTGCGCCTGTGTCGATTTCTTCGAACTTTCCACTACTGAAACAGGATTCCCCACCCCCACCCACACCCCCACCCCCCTGTGCGCCTGGTATTTCGCTTTCCAGAAGTGTGTGCCTGATAGGCTGATGCGCCATTAGCATACTTCATGTGGATAGCAATTGTCCAAATAAGGTTTGCTTCCGATCCTGTATCTGAAATGTCAACCTCAAGATGCAGCACCGAATTTCAAAAGGGCTAGGTATTTGGTACTAGTTTTTGGATTGCATGATGTCCACGTTGATGACAAGGACCACTACATTATTATACACTCGAATGCAACAGAGAGAAAAAAAAAAACCGGCAATAATTATTTTTGACGGGCTTGGCTTCAGAGTCCCTGTCTCCGTCAATGTCCTTATCTTATTCCAAATATTGCGACTGAATTTTTAAAATTGTATTACTATTTATGTTTGCTTTGGGGGGCAAAAAGATTGTGGCTATCTTTCGAAGGAGTTACAATCAAATGGTTAAAAGATAGTCATGAAAATTAGCGTTGGGCCAATTCTTGTGGCACTGCAGGTGGGCCAACTGGGAGTTCCACGTGGGCTTCGACATGCGCGCGGGCACGGTCATCTCGCTGGCCTCCGTCCACGACGCCGACGCCGGCACGCGGCGGCGGGTGCTGTACCGCGGCTTCGTCTCGGAGATCTTCGTGCCGTACATGGACCCGGTGGAGGAGTGGTACTACCGCACGTTCCTGGACGCCGGCGAGTACGGCCTGGGCCTCTGGGCGTTCCCGCTCCAGCCAGGCGCCGACTGCCCCGCCAACGCCGCCTACTTGGACGGCTCCTACGCCGGGCAGGACGGCAAGCCCGTCGCCGGCGAGAACAGGATCTGTGTGTTCGAGCGGTACGCCGGCGACGTCGCGTGGCGCCACACCGAGGCCGGATTCCCGGACCGATTGGTGAGCGCTGAGCAAGTTCAGGGCTTCAGTCAGCAGCCATCGACTCTGAATCGCGAAATGTCATTGTTCCCATTTCATCATGCAGATCACGGAGGTCCGGCCTGACGTGACCTTGGTGGTGAGGATGGTGGTGTCGCCCGGCAACTACGACTACATTTTGGACTGGGAGTTCAAGACCAGCGGCTCCATCAAATTCGTGGTAACTATCTGAATTTCTGAAGCAAATGCAATTCTGACCGCTTGTTTCAGAATGAGCTGAAACCGTACGATGTGTCGTTGGCGCAGGTGTCGCTCACCGGCCTCCTGGAAGTGAAAGGGACGTCGTACACGCACGCCGACGAGATCACGGCGGACGCGCACGGCACGCTGGTCTCCGAGAACACGATCGCCATCTACCACGACCACTACGTCACCTACCACCTGGACCTTGACATCGACGGGACCAACAACTCCTTCGTCAAGAACATCATCACCGCCAGGCGCAACACGGGGGACCCGGCCACGGGCGGCGCCGCCACGCCGCGGCGGAGCTACTGGACGGTGCGGCGCGAGGTGGCGGAGACGGAGGCGGACGGGCAGGCGGACGTGAACGCCGGGCCCGCCGACCTGCTGTTCGTGAACCCGGGCAAGAAGACCCGGATGGGGCACGAGGTCGGGTACCGCCTCATCCCGACGGGGGCGACGGCGGCGTCCGTGCTGGCCGACGACGACTACCCGCAGCGGCGGGCGAGCTACACCAAGAAGCAGGTGTGGGTGACGCCGTACAGCAAGGACGAGAAGTGGGCGTCCGGGCTGTACGCCGACCAGAGCACCGGCGCCGACAGCCTGACGGCGTGGAGCAGGAGGAACAGGGGGATCAGGGACGAGGACATCGTGCTGTGGTACACGCTGGGGCTGCACCACATACCCTACCAGGAGGACTTCCCGGTGATGCCCACGCTCAGCGGCGGCTTCGAGCTCCGGCCCTCCAACTTCTTCGAGAGGAACCCGATCCTCAGGATCCAGCCACCCAGCTTCCCGCACGGCGCCTCCGCCAACTGCTCCTGTGATGCCATTGCCAGGTAACGTGTGCTAGTGCGATGCTGCAACTCAGATCACGAACCCTGGTCGAGTTGATGAATTAGTTGAGAAAACTTGAAACGATTTATTTTTTGAAAGGCAGAGGGGATTTATTTTATAATAATAAAGATACCTTATTGTATTCAGATTCCTTCATTGTCTTGTAGAATTTGAAACAATTTGATTTGCCTTTCATCAAGAAAGATCAAGTGATCTGAGCAAGAAGTATTTATTGGCAACGTACTTGTGGCAGCCATCAACTCCCAAACTCTTGAAATCTCTCAGAAAGTCAGAAGTCAGAAATCATAGGGCTGATTCAATATATATATGAACAGGAGTGTATTTGTATCAGAAAAAAGGTCCGTGTTGGTGATCCAGCAGTTCTGCATGAGCGCGCAGCAAACGATGGAAAATGCCCCTTATCTTATCTGGTGAATGTGAATGGTGATGCACGCATAGCTGTCTCAGACATTGTACCGATCGATTTGTTCATCTTAATCAGCCGGCCCAATGCCACCAGTAAGCCACATCCACACGCGAATATGTGACGTCGTTGGGTACCCATTTGCCCAATGCCTGGGATGGTATCATGGGCCTACTTGGGCCAGGCTCGCGGCCCCTCCTGAATCCACAACTCCCCGTTACTGTAGGAACCACGAAACTTTTCCGTATGCCACGGGGGCACTCACGATGTCCCCCGCGAGAAGCGGATCTTGCGGAGCTCTAATGTCCGCCGGGAGGGCGACCTGTTCTGTCACAGTGATTGGACAGTGCAGCTGCACCTCGTCCCGGCAGGCAGCATGCTGCCTGCGTCTGCGTCTTTTCTGCTGCCCACATTCCCCAACGCCGCGCCCGTGCCGCGTACCGGTGGTGGTCTGGTCGCCCTCCCCCCCTCCTCGTCCTCGTCCTCCCAGCTTGTCCTCCCGCTACGTGCTAAACCATGGGGAAAAGGGAAGGCGGAGACGCTAGTGCGGAGCCGCGCCTGCTACCCGGACTAGTTTACTGCTGCTGAGGGAGGGAACACGCTGTTGTGGAGCAGGTTAGTGAGTGAGTTCCTTTTAGCCGGGGTCAGGTGAAACCGCAAGCAAAACCGCCTCCATTGGATTGGATTGGCCTCTGTCCGCCTCTTCCCCTTCCGTTGTGCTTATTCCTTGGCGTGTGCACTGTCCATCTGGTGATTTCGCCCTCCGCTGGGCTTGTGCTGCTGCCGCTAGTGGTTCTCGATTCCGCCTGGAAAAAGGTTTGTTTGTATCTTACGTTGGTTGGGTTTGGGAAACGCAGGGTGCGCCTTTCTGGTCCGCGTCCTTGATTTGTTGCTCTCTCAGTTTTCAGGTCGAAGAACTAGCGTGCATCCTTCAGCGGTTATCTTGGGATATCGTCTGCAAAGATGAGATTATGATGGATCCGTTCAAGGATTGCTTCTGTCCTTGGAGGAATTAGGTGTCCTAGACTCCAAATGCAGAAACCTGTCTCCTGACCAAAAAGGGCAGTTGCGCACGTGGTGTTCGTCGAAAAGCCACACCGCACCAAGGGAGTTGCAGCTTGGAACCGTCGCAGTCGTCGCAATGAGAGATTTTGCATCTTGCCTAAGCCACAGCGCCGTCCAGGTGGCACATTCCTCTTCCTCAAGTGGGCAGAGCTTGGTGCAGTGTGCATACCTGGCACGCCTGCGCGGCAAGCCTTGCGTGGTCACCGTCACCTGGAGCAAGGTGGCCATGGGGCAGGCTTTCGCTGTTGCCATCCACGACTGCTCCAACCGTTGCCTCTGCAAGACGGAGGTGAAGCCCTGGCTGTTCTCCAAGAGGAAGGGTTCCAAGGTCATGGAATTTGATAGTGGCAATGTGGAGATCATCTGGGACCTGTCAGCCGCAAAGTTCGCAGCTGGGCCAGAGCCACTCGAAGGCTTCCGTGTTGCTCTGCTCTATGATCTTGAAGTTGTCCTTGTTTTGGGTGACCTAAGCAAGGAGGAGGATCACCGGGTTCTGTCGGATGCTTTACATTCTGATGCAGTCATGATAGCTAGGAAGGAGCACATTTATGCGAAGAAAGTGTATTCGGCGAAAGCTCGATTTTTGGACATTGGTCAGATTCATCACATCTCCATAGAGTGCGACACGGCAGGGGTGAGGGATCCCAGCTTGGAAATTAGGATTGACAAGAAGAAAGTGTTGCAGGTCAAGAGGCTGGCATGGAAATTCAGAGGGAACCAGACTATCTATGTCGATGGACTTCCAGTGGAGGTGCTCTGGGATGTGCATGACTGGCTATTTGGTTCCTCGAATGGATATGCCGTGTTTTTGTTTCAGTCAGGCCACTCCATGGAAAAATTCTTCAGAACATGCTCACAGAATGAAAAGGAGACTCAAGCACATCGTTTTGGTTTCACATTGATATTAAAAGCGTGGAAGACTGAGTAAGCACTAGGCCGAAACATGATGCCAGGTTTCTTCAACTACTCTGTTCTGAATGTTGAATAGTAACAGTAGGAATCTTGGATCTAGCAAGTCTAACAAGCCCTTTGCAAGAATTCCGTGTTTGTGACATATGCTGTTCTAGCAGTAGTTGACAAGTTGAGATTTTGAATATGCATATGATCTTTGATATATCTCAAACCTATTTAGATAGGATGTGGGACTCTGGTGCTCAGGCCATTTGACATCATGTCTCACAATTTACACTTTTTGATGAGAAGTTCATGATAGAATATTAAAATGGATGTCTACACTTCTGGTGTCTTTGCAATTGCTATGTCACGTGTTTAAAATGACACTCAGGACATATGACATCAAATTGAGCAAATCTGCCACCATATAGCAAATTTGTCCTTACCTATCTATTCCATTGTTTGGCTTTTACCCAAGCATAACGGTGGCAATCAGTTCATTTCATAACTTTGCAATTCTGAGCATTCTGCACCTTCCCGCCCAATGTATTGCACATTAATGGATAAATATCTAATTGAGCTTTACTAACTAGATCACTGGGTACAGCTGAGAACTGAAAGTTAGATGTCCAAACCCAACATATACTAGTAATAAAAAATAGAACAACGCTAGAAATGCAGCTTTCCAACACGTATTCTGTAAAAGGATTTCATTTTCCTAACTTATATTGTGGTAATGCGTGTTTACAAGTTGAGATTTTAATGTCCATATAATTTTGATATAGCAGGAAAGTATTTAGATATGATGGGGACTCAAATGTTCATATTTTGTATTTTCATGCTATCAGCTTTACCTTCTGATCGAATATCGAAGAGTTCTAGAAATGATACCTGCACTTCTGTGGGCCTTGCAATAATTGTTCCTTGCATGTTTAAAATGAGGGTAAGTAGGGATATCATTTAATTGGGAAAATTGTCAGCAGATTTTGTACCAAGCCTGCATCATTATATAAAAGATAATGGCGATTCTTATTTTTTGTTTCTTTATATCATTTTCTTTTTTCCCAAAGTGTATTGGTCATAAGCTCGTAATCAGTTATACCATTTCTTGTACTAGCACTTGTGGCGTGCTTCACCATGCGTGCACCTGCTCTAAGCACTCATGGTAATCATGTGGGCCACCAATTTGAGCATGCATGGCCATGCCACCAAAGTGAAGAAAATAAATTCTAACTGGGAAAATTTGATTTTGAATTTTCATATGATTATGTATATATGAAGGGGTATTTAGATAGGATGTGGGATTCGAGTGCTCAAATTTTCTGTTATCATGTCACCTCACCTTTACACCACCTTATGGGAAAGTCCATGATAGAATACTAAAAATGTTGTCCACACTTCTAAATCTTCACAATTGCTATGCCTTTGGGTATTTAAAGTGAGGCTTAGGGGGAACAGCATAGAGTTGAGCAAATCTGTCATCATATGAACATTAAATTCTTTCTTATCTACTCCATTATTTCGTTTTTGCCAAACCAATGGTGTCAATCAGTTATTTTATTTCACAAGTGTGCAGCTCTGAACATGATTCATTTCACCTCCCAATGTGTTCCACATTAATGGATAAACGTCTTACTGAACTTTGAGGAAGTTGAAATTTAGATGTACAAAGCCAGCAAACCACAATGAATAGTAAGTAGAAATGCAGGGGGTCTGGCAAGTCAGATCTAACAATACCCTGTACAAGGATTCCATGTTCCTCAATTCGGTCATTTTGTGTTTGTGTGTGTGTAAAGAACGTTCCTTATGTCGGCGTAGCTAGAGGAATTGTTGACTAGCTTAGATCTTCACATCCATGTGTTTTTGTATGTCAGAAGAGGCATTTACCATTTAGATAAGATGAAGTTGAGTGCTCAGATTTCGTGTTATCTTGCCTTTTTCACCTTTACACCTTTTGATGAAAGCTGTAGGATAGAATACCAGAAATGGTGCCTGCACTTCAGCATTCCCTGCAATTTTCATGCCCCTCATGTTTAAAACGAGGGTAGGTGCAGATAGCATTTGGTTAGGGGAAATCTGCCGCACCATATTTAATACCTACTACCTCCGTCCCTTTTTATTTGTCGCCGTGGGATACGTGCCACAAGTTTGACTTGATTTATAGAAAATACGTATAATATTTATATCTCCAAATAATTTTGTTAAAAAACTAGATCTAAAGATCTTTCCGATGATATTAATTATAATACTAATCGATGATATTTATTATTTATTAAAATTGCCGGCATTTGTGTCTCGGGAAGCGAAGCGACAAATAAAAAGGGACGGAGTGAGCAATTACTAGCAACACCTTAAAGTTTGAAGTAAAGGTGGCTATCTTCTTTCCTTTTTCTTCGAACCATTTTCTTTTTGCCAAAGCATTATGGTGGTTACCAGTTTTTTCATTCCCTGACTGGAGCTCCAAACACCTTGCACATTCCTACCAATAATGTGTTTCTGCATTATCGGATAAATAAATTCTGGAGCTTCAGTAACCAGCAGATCACTGCCCCAAATGTAGGAATCGAAAGTCTGGTCAGAGAAAACTACTCCAATAGTGTATCCTTGTCTCATGCACTACGCATCCAAAAAAGAAGGCACAGAATCGCTACCTGAATGCATAAAAAAATAATTTGTATAAGATATGTGATTGTATCATGCATACTATGCGGGATTTACACCTATAGATGATACCAAAATCCAGTTATCCATCTTCAACAAAAAAAAAAAAAGGGGGGGGGTTGGGGGGGGGGGGGGGGGGGGGGGTGGTTGGGGGTGGGTGGTGGGGTGTGGTGGTGGGGTGGTGGGTGGGGTGCAAGTGACTGGCACATATGCTGATGATATGCAGCAAATGCAGCGGTCAATTTTTAGTGGTCCATGGGTTAGCTCTCATCTGCGCCTAGTTGAATTCGCATGCTAACCGCAGACTAAATCACATCACATCAGGGCAATCTATAGAATCCAAATCCTAATGCTATACGTTGATTCGATCGCAACAATGGCATGCCGTAACTCAAATCCCTCGCACAAGACAAGATGTTCTCACTGACCACCCCATTTTCTAGAAGCACTGATCATATCAGTTGGTTGTTAGCAAGTACTAGCACAGTAGTAGCTGTATCAGGGAGGAGATCATCTGCTGGCGATCGAAGCAAAGAATATCCCAGCCACAGGCGAGTGCCGAGCAGGGGTAGTAGGGCCGGAGATTGACTTGGCATTCCACTGATGCCTCTCAATCATGCCATGGGCTCCATCTCCATGAGATCGATCTGCAGACCGTCGGCTGGTCCCTGAATAAGCGTCTCCCTCAGGACTCTGGGCTCATCAGGCAGGCCACAGCGATCGAAGCGAGGGAAGGAAAGCGAGGAGGCAACCACTTGGGAACACGGGGGGCCCCGCCCGCCCTGTTAGCTTCGCTCTCGCCATCGCCTCAGATACTGAAACCATCGCGGTCGCACGTCGCAGTGCCTACGCACGCACGCACGCACCATTTCGTACGCCTCCTCCATTTTTCTTCTTTTTTTTTCCTTGTGGTGTGTGTGCTCGGTCGTTGTCGGCTGTGTCTCTGTGCGATGCGATGGGATGGGAAAGGAGAGCTCTCCTATTTGCGTTTGTCTCGTGCCGGAATGGGGATGTCCCAACCGACGGGACGACGCCGATCGAGCCCTGTTTGTGCTTGTTTGGTCACGTTTCGCGATGGAAGTGCGTGTGCGGCCAGCGGCGGCGGCCGTCGGACCTGTAGGCGCGCCGGCCTGTTCAATCACGGCTGACCGGCGCTACACGCCGCGCTCTTGTGTTCACCGACGACGGGAGAATTATTAGTCGCCGTGATCTATTTGTTCGTCGTCGATACTTGTGTACGTGGAAGATATATATATTATACTATATATATATATGTGCTCTATGACAAAAAACAGAACAGCTCAATTAGTACTAGTGCTACTATTCACGCTCCTGAATGAACAATGGGAACGCGAGGTAACGTTGACCGCCTGCGCCTGTCCACCTGATCGTATATACACGCGGATGCGCATGCATGCCGACGGATCACAAGTCCACGAATTAAAACTGGTTGCTGAACACCAACACCGCATGCCGACAGAAATCGGCTGGTACTGAATTTGAGCACGTACTCCTAGCTCAATACCTCATGGAGTATCCGTCCCTCGCGTCGAAATAAATAAACTACTAGAGAAGAAACAGGCAGGCGGCCATCGATCGGCCGGCGAATGAAGAACGTGTCTTTTTGTTGGTGATGATGACGCGGTAGACCAGGGGCACCATAAAGATTTAATAACCATGATGACCTAACATGGTGATGAGATCTCATTTTCCCCGCGCGCGCTTCTTCCGTTTGCGTCGCGAAGGAGCCCGCCTAGGCCTAGCGCAGCGCGGAACGAACGAAAGGCTCCCGCGCGCCCGCTTGTTTATTCATTTCGTGGCCCGGGGACGGGGAAGATATGGACGGACAGCGACGCGGCACCGGGAGGTTTTAAGCCCCCCGCTCCCGGTGATTATTAAGAGCGGAGGCGCGGTCGGCGGTAGCAAGGGAAAGCAAGGAGCAGTGAAGTTGAGCGGAGGACTTCATTCAGAGTGACTTCACCCGGCGGCGGCGTCCAAGCAAGCAAATAAGCCAATCGCTGGTCTTGCTTCTGCTGCTGCCAAAGCCAAAGGGCCCTCGGCGGACGGCGGACGGGCGATCGCGGCGTTGCTCCTCGCCTATTATTCCAGCTGCTAGCCAGGGCTGATCGGCGCTCGACGGCTTGGGGCTCTGGCAGAGTCTGTGAAGGACGACGGACCACAGAAACCGGCCGGCCATGGCGTGGATGCACTCGCTCTTGTCGCCGCTCAAGAAGCTCTGGATCCGCATGCATTCCGCGCAGAACAAGAAGAGTACGTTGCCCCCACTCGTCTCTGTCGTCGTTCCTGTTCTAGTTCTAGCTAGTGCTCGATCGTGCTCCTGGTCCGAGGATTCCCGTGTCTGATTCATCTGGCTGTCTGTGTGTTGTGATGATGAGCAGAGCGGGGCATCTACATCCTGTACGAGGACGTCAAGTCGTGCCCCTGCGAGGACGTGCAGATCCTCTGGTCCATCCTCGTCGAGTCCTCCCACCCCCACCCGACGCCGCTGCGCCTCAAGCACTGATCGATCGACTCCCCTCCGGCCGCCGCGCGCGTCCGCCCCGTCGAGCACGGCGCAGTGACGTACCGACGGGCGGCGGCGATGCGCGCGGCCAGAGCTTCAGCAGGCGCCCGACTGATTGGCCCGACCGACACAACGAAAACTGTCGGTGCAGTATGTACATAAAGATGAGCAGTTTCGGTAGTTCACCTTCTTCAGCCGTGGTACAAAGCATGAAAAAAAAAGAGAGAGAGAGAGAGGAGTTAATCCATGGTCCTTGGAGATGGTGTGGGTAGGAGATGGAGCTATTTTGTTCATCCTGCCCCGTCCTCCAGCAGATGCAGATGCAGCAGCAGAGCAGGCAGGCATCCGTCCTTCACCGACACCGCGAAGCGAGTTTTTTTTTTCCTCTTCCTTTCAGCTTTGCTTTTGTTTTTGGAAAAGGAACGACACGGTTGGTGATCGGGGTCAATGGGCCGTGTGTGCTCGCTTGTAAATACAAAAAAGGCAGAGCAAGAAAAAAAAAGATGTGTACATAATATATGTAGGGAGTGCTTCTTAAAAAAATGGAGTACTACGCACGCAGCACTAGTACTGTAGTACAGCGACGAGTGATGAAAGTTTTTTTTTTTTTTTTTAAAGGGTCGTCGTCAGTCGTCACGAGTTGCAAGCGTCGCGTGGCTCGCGTACACAGCGCCATCGCGTGGTGCACTAGTACTGTAGGAATGGCATGGGTGGTGGTTGAGTTGACCGACCCCCGGGAACACACGTGTGGTCCGGCCGGCGACAGAGCCGCCCGGGCAGCGCGGGCGGGCGGGCGTGACGACGGACGAGGAGGGGATGATCAGCCGATCAGGGATCGTCCGCGTCCGGTGGCTGGCGGGTGGCTTTCCATAATTCCATCGCCCGCGCCGCGCCATCGCCCATGCGCATCATCGTTCGTTTGTCAACGTCGCTCGCTTGCTTGCTAGGTTAAATTATTGGTTGCCGCCACTTCGCCGTCGCCTGATCGTGCCCGCAGCGCGCGGGGAGCCCAGCCGACATCAACAGGGGGCAGGAAGGGGAAGCCTCGTCTCGTTTCAGGCGTTAACGTTCAAGTTCAGGGCAGGCCATCCGCAAAGCCGGGCTCGATCGGCAGGTCGGCAACCCGCCACATTTCGGTGACGAAGCGGCGTTCTGAGTGAGCGCGTCGCGTTTTATTACCTACTGGAGTACTAGTACATCTGGAATGCCAACAAGGCAACAAGTCCACACTCACTCCATCAATTTCAAATTATCATAATATAGCGTGTCAAAGGAGATCATCATATCCCCTCTGGCTCTCTCTCCCTCTTGGTTTTGGGCCCATGGTGGATTGGTGGTGGTTGGTGAACATACAAACCACGTGCGTTCATGACCAACGTGCGCGACCACATACATCTGGGCCATATATGGACATCTGTCTGATTCCCAAATGTGCACCACTCGAGTTGTTGGACCAGAAGGCAATGCAATGGGCAGCCAAGTGGAACTTCGGCCGCATGGCTTGTTTGGATGTACTTGTTTGGGTACTTGCAAAAGAATTATTCTCGAGACAATATAACACTAGATGGGAAAACTGCTTACTTCAAAGGCATTGATAAATTACAATGTTGTGGAACTGCTTTCACAATGACTTATACAAGAATCTAACTCTTAAATGGAAAACGAAGACTTCGAACTACAAGAGTAACATGATTTTTCTAAGCCAAGCTATACATGCAACAAATGGCCCAACTGCTGTGATCACAGTCACAGAAGCCATACAGATGATTCATGATGCCATCCTTTTCACACGTCACAACCTTTTACCAATCGTAGAAACATGTCCATTTCTTCAATTCTTAGTCCCTAGATGCACATTGGTAAGGCACAGCTTATAACAAGAAGAAACAGGAAATTACTGTGAACTGTTTTGTACATTAGAAAAGTCTTACCGTGTCCATTTTTTTCTGAAGAGAAATTAGTTCTCAATCCCAACTAGGGCAGATTCACAATCATGTCCTCCTTGAATGCTTCTAGTGTCATTCTGAAGCTACCTTCAGTATTCGGTTATGGACTTCTAGTACTTAATACCAAGCAAGCAAATGCATATCTCAAGCTCATGTTACCTTCTCTCTCAATGCATCTGGAATGGGCAAGCTAAAATGGGTTATACAGGAAAACATGATGCAAAACACAGAATGCTCCTATAATCACTTGGAGAAATGGAAACACATGGAGAAACGGAAACAGAAAAGAGAATACTATAGAATAAGTAAAGAATTGTGAAGAGCATATATAGAATAAGGACTAAAGATGAATTGGCCAATAAAAGTCATTTTAATCCATCATACATGTATGTTGCATCAAAAGAGGTTTTCACTACCCTGTAAAGTATAACAATCAAAAGGCATGACAGGCAACAGACCAAAGTGAAACAAACCCTGAAAATCCATTGAAATCCACTGGTTCACGTTCATACATTCACAGATATTGAAGGAGTATATGATACAATGGAAGATTCAAGGGAAGAAAAGGATTCCAAACATCCAATACAAGTGCAATGGTACTATGAGACATTGGAAATCATATTATTAATCCCACTCTAGTTTGTCATAAGAGTAATTTGGTAATTAAATATTTTTTGTTTCTTTAATACACAGATTAATTGAAGTAGTTGCATGTTGTCCTCCTAATTTTATATCAGTATAATATCATATTATAATACTAATTTGACTTTAAATAGTTTTACAAAAAAACACTTCCCATAAAAAAAATTAATAATATGAAATAAACTAAAACATCAAATACAAAGGCCTAAGAAGAACAGTAATTGAACTATGACAATCAACAAAATACAGTATTTGTGTTTCACAGAAGCTTAGTTCAAGAAATTTCAAAACATGAGATGAAATGCACCAAAGTGGCCAAACTGGACATTATAGATTTAAAAAGGGCAATAATGAATACAAATAAATATAAAAATATTTAAAGATATTATTAGATCAAAGAACAATAACATGCTTTTCAGGCAAACAATCATTAGATTTTTTTTTTTTTTTTTGAGTAAGCAAACAATCATTAGAATGGGAAGTGTCATACTTATTTTTTCTTGCACGAGAGTAACATAGTCCATACTGTTGTCTCTCCAGATATATGGAAGCACACTTTGATACATATAGAGTGTTGGACAGATTCCAGCATCTTCCATCCAATGCAAAACCTACATGGACCAAACAAAGAGAAGAGATTAAGTTGGACACCTGTAAACTATCGTCCATCTTTTTCTCCTGTTTCATACATATTTTGAGTCAAATACTAATCAACTCCTAGCTTAAAATGCTTATGTTACAGTTTGCTGGAGGCAGAAGATCGAATGAATAATTTACCATAATTCTAATTTTTCTAACAGGTCACAAAGGTTCACAACAAAGAACAAGAGTATAGATGTCAAATGAAAAAAAATGTATGACATCCCGGTTCAAAAGAAACAACGCAGATCTTTAATACACCAACATCTTATCTCAATTTAGCAAGTTGAGATAGTATAGCTGCCTAGTGATAAGCCCTGTGTACCTCAACATACTTTCTCCATTTCCCCACAACTAAGAGATTTCTCAGCAGAATCGTATAGGTAGAAAGGCCCACAGTAGAGCGTGAAGTCACCATCTTATAGAACAGCTGCATGATAGAAAATCGTAACAATAATATCATCCTTCAAAGAGTCCATGGAGAAGCAGTAACAGGAAATGCACGAACAACAGACAAAACACTGCTACTGAAATAGTTTTTTTTCCACAAGTTCTATGAACAAGTCGGTGTGTTCCTCAAGCATAAAGCATATTCACAAAAGAAACAGTGATTATTCAAAATTAGTAAAGCTGGTAGTATGATTATTAATGCAAAAATCATTTATTTGGTAGAGAACAGCAATATCTAGGTTATGCATGGAGGCTATATCATTGTCTCACATTGGTGCCATTAAGAAACCAATACAGTAACATTGAAGGAAGATTAACATAAGACAGAAGTAGTAATTCCACTGAAACAGGGAGTCTATTGAAATTTCTGATGTTGAAATCAAATGATTCTTAGTTTGCAGAAAAATATTATGGTGCCAGAGCAGTTTCTGCCAGGTAACTGGGTAATGAAAATAAATGATAACAAGGTAATTGTTTCCATGGCATTGTCTTAGTTGGAAATTGGAAATTATAAAAGATGTGACACAATGGCACCTTCTTAAGGGGAGAAGTTATACCTTCATCATGCTCTCTGTCCTGCCACATTTTCCAAGAAAATTTAAAATATGGTTTAGTGTGCCAAAAGAAATCGATGAGAGAGATGAATCCAAATGTTCAATTATTTGACTTGCTGTTTTCCAGTCCCGTAGCCTGTTACCAAGCAATAAAAGTCCCACATTCCCACTAGTTAAATTATCAGGACTAGTAATCTTTCAAAAGAAATATAACAGAAAATAGAACATCAAACTACTATTTGCATCAAATATCCATGAAAACAAGGTAGAAGCATGACATGATCTAGATGACAATAGTTATTGGTTCAGAGGTGCACTTTCTAAAACTGCAAATGCCCAACAAGTAAGAAAAAAGAGGATGTCACTGGATAACTGAACAATCATTTGAACAGAGTAAGCAAACAAACAGTTCTAGTAGCCTCAACACATCAGTTTGTTACACAATTTGATCTAACCCAAAAAACAGACATTTTAGCCATGACAATGTTATATCCTGCTATCTCAACAAATATATGACTTTAGTTCTATTTCTTATTATTACTAATTGTATATATTTGGCGAGGCAACACCAAAACAACAAGCAGGTACATGTATCTCAAACGGTAACACAATAAAATAATGGTAATTCAAAAGTTCAGCTGCATAATACTATGTACATAACAGGAGGGAAAGTTACCCATGCCTAAATATGTAGTAACAACTAAACATTGTGACACTGCAGCAACATGTAAATACATTTAACAAGTCAACATAATAGTGTAGAGTGAACAATGTTTCAATAATAATCAACCTAGGCACCAATTCAAGAGTGCACATACAAATTAAAACAGTGGATAAACATACATGGTGCATGAAGATATTATCTCAAAATAAGCCTTTTGGTTCAATTGAATCTGCTTTTGCTTCATGAATTCCATCAACTGAAGGACCCTTTCAGGTTGACCTCCCTTATTCAATGCTTCCATGAGCGATGAACAGACAATACCATCTGGCTCTATGTCATTACTTTCCATCTCTTTGAATAGGTCCCATGCTCTCCTCCAGCTCCCTTATGAGTTATGATCCATATGGAACACAGGATTAGTCAACAATTTAAAACTATTGAGATATTTGATCATCCGAAGAGACTCTTACCATCATCACTATAGGCTTTAATCATTGTCGTATATGTCAAAACATCAGGGAAGCAACCAGATTCTTTCATAGAATTAAAAATAGATGCTGCTTCAGTTAGTTTGCCCTGAATTAAAGCCATTGTTAGAATACTAATTCTTTACAGTGAACCAGAGATAATTACAGCAATACTTGCCTGTTTGACATATGAACAAATCACGGACGAGTAGACTTCCTTGGTCAAATGAATATTCAGGTCCATCATGTCTTCAAAAAATTTAAGAGACTCTACATACCTTCCCAATTTACAAGATCCACTAATGAGTATATTGTAAGTCACAGCATCAGGCTTCACATTGCCTGCCCTCATTGATGTGTACAACTCCAAAGCTTTCTTATAATCTCCCAAACTTAAATAGCTTCCGATGCCTGAGTTGTAAGCAACTGTATTTAGTTGGATCCCTCGAGACTTAGCTGCTGCAAGAATTATGTCAATTTTAGTTAGCTGCCTGCAGCGGCCACATGCTGTTAACAGAGTACTTATTGAAATAACATCCGGTTGAATGCCATCTTGCTCCATTTCATGCAACAGACTAATGGCTTTCTTCAACATTCCAGCAGATCCATAAGCATCAATAAGTGCATTGTAACTGACTTTATTTGGCTTGCATGCATTCTTCCTCATTTCATTAAAGACCTCCCTAGCCTTCTCAGGTTGTGCAGATCTACCATAAGCATTAAGTAAGGAGGTATAGGAAACTATATCAGGTCTCAACCCATTTTGCTTCAGTGATTTAAAGGTCTCCAAGGCCTCTGTGTGCATACCATGTGAGGCATAAGCACCCAAAAGTGCATTGTAGGATACAATATTAGGTCTGACACCTTCAGCAACCATCATATCAAAGACTGCCTTGCAATTTTCAGCTTGCCCACAAACAGAATAAGAATACATTATGCTAGTATATGTAACAACATCTGGAGGACATATTGTTCTTCTTTCCCTCATTGAGTTAAACAACTCAATAGCTTCCCCATACAGCCCAACCTTTACAAGGCAATGGATCACAATATTCATAGTGCATGTATCAGGGGCAAACCTTAGAGGATTTCATAATTTCAAAGTAAGCTATGGCTTTTGAATACTGAGCTGCATTCTTGAAAGCAGACAAGACAATGTTATGTGTGATCAAATCTGGGCCTACACCATTTTCAGTCATCTTCTTACAAAGTTCTAAAGCTTTCTTCCAGTTACCAGCAGCCCCACACGCATTTATAACATTATTATACGTAGTTCGGCTAGGAGGTATCTGCAACAAAAAGTAAGTTTTTAAGGAGTAAACTAAACCATCATAATGTATAATGATTTGGATTTTTTCCCCCAATGATGTTTATTGTTAATGTCACTCCAGGAGCATTCAGATGCTAATTATGCATAATATCTTTACAAGCATGTGCAGTTCAATTCAGGCAATTAGTTTCTTTAAGCAGTAATCCAGATCTTCATAAAAATTCTTAATGTCTATTCTGGTTTAGTGATGCCTATTCACTTGCAGCAGCAACTCTCAGATTTTCATTAAAAGAATTTGACTGCTGCATGTATTAGGACCATGGTAGATTTTTTTTTTTTTAATCAATGGGTACATATCAAGAAATTAAACATAAAATCAGACTTTGAGAAAAAACACAATTAGTCAGATGTTTTAAAATGGAAAGTAAGCACTACAGAGATGATTTATGGCATTATAAAACTAAATTTATATCAAAGATACATGCAGCAGTATGTATTTCAGTAATTGCCATTAATGCATTATTGGTGTTGGTGCAGGGTAGTACTTCTACTTGAATTCACTTCCACGGGTATTCACACACATGCTCACAATATATGAGTCTGTGGTTTATCTCTGGCCTCTGCAATTCAGGTACTTGCTATGGCCATATTCATTATGGGTGCTTATGTGGTGTTGTGTGCAAGTGTGCTTCTACCCTCTTTTTTTCTCGAATATGCAGTTGAGCTGTATGTCAACGACTCATTTGAATTAAGAAGATGCTTCTGCCTCATAGCCTGGAAAAGAGGAAACAAAAGAAAAGAAATTTTCCCATGAACATCTATCTACGAAGAATGAAGATTATGAATATATACTGCAACAATAACTTATTACATTCATTCACAAGGCTAGCAAGCCTCCACCTTCTAAGCATAGTGAGCGAAAATTTCAATAGTGCATCCACAGTCTGAAAGCAATCATGAGCAATGATCATGAAAACTCTGCAATGCTCCATAGTATTAGGAAAGTACAAAGCACATCCAGACAAGTATGGAATTATGATGGAATGAATAATATAACTGTGAAGAATACTTACAGCAGCACGTTGCATATCATCCATAATGTTGATGGCCCAACGCCACTGGCCAGCTCGAGCATGAGCATGGATCAAAGAGTTGTATGTATCAGCATCAGGCTTGCACCTATGGATATATTGTTAGTGCGAAGCATACCAAGAGTGAATAGATAATGGAAGGCTACCATTTCACCAAACTAACAAAAAGATAATACAAGAACAACAGTTGCATGTAAACTATATTTTAAGCAACATATATGATTTGTGTGATATGATAACAGTAGAAAATAAGGAGCATGGAACAGAAAAGGATGTAGCTGGTAGACAAGAGGAGACAGAGGGCTGGAGTCAAGCCCCGACTTCCTGCACTTGGTAGAGAGAGAGAGAGAGAGAGAGGTAGGAGGGAGTAGATGGATCTTGCTTGGTGTTTCCAAAATACATCAAGGACTTATATTATATAAGAGGCCTGATTACAATCACCCCATGCGCAAGCAACTAACTTATCTTTAGACAAACATAATCTCTTAACAACCAATATCTTCTAATAAACTGAATCCTCCTTGAATTGAGAGCCTAACTGAAACTGAACTAACTCTGAAACTTCACCGATTACCCTAACACGGCTGCTCCTGACTGCTTGCACCTGTGTTGGTACTTGGTACTGATGGCCCCACATTACAGAGTGGTTCATTATACATTGAAGAATATTACTGAATAATATAGTATTCACACAATACACAATCGTATATGGGGCCTACAGCGAGTATCCTATTCTGAATCAGTTTGGTGATTCAGCAGCATGCCAGCATAGGATGGACTTATAGTGTACAGTAAGGAAAGGTAAAACAAATCAACATCATGAATTTTGCAAATGAAATCTAATTAGCCGAATCAGTAGAACTTCTACAGCAAACTTACTATTTGTAGGTAACTTATGTGATTTCTTGTGAGGGTGAAAGAAAAGAATAGGTGATTATTGTTTAAGGTGTTGAAAATATGACATGTGATACACATACCGCCATTCTTGCATCTCAAAAAACAGGCCACGTGCTTGATCAACTTGATTGTGTATAGCATGTAACCTAATCATCATGCCATAAATGTCATTGCGAGCACAGTAGTTCTCCTGATTTTTCATCCAGCGGAACACATGTACAGCATGTTTCAAGGATCCAGAAATTGTAATTTCCTACATATCATACAAATTGTGTGAGTTCATTATCACTGGAACAGGCTAACTTGTAATAGGTGAAATTATGGAGATGTTTGGTTTGTTACAAAATAATGACTTGCAAGTGCAGCAGCTACTAAGGTGCTCTATAATACAGTCTCTAATAACACGCCCGCAAAAACTATGGCAACAATTGACTATTGCGAGAACAACTAGATTTTCTGAACTAATTAAGAAAATTGTAGCTTTAGAGACATATTAATAGTGAACATCAAAGTCGTAAATGTCCATCTGAAAAACATAGCAATGAACACTGCAAAGTAAATGAGCACAGTTATGAAATCCATAGATAAAACAAAATATTAACAGAGTTGCCAGTGCCACCTGCAAATAAACACATGGCTACCGTAGACCGTAGTTTAATCCTCATATAAAGCACCAAAGATAGTTGGTGCAGAATACTTGCACTATTACGCTAAATTGATTATCCAATAGCATGTTAGTAACAAACAAAAGTCATTGCCTAATGAAAATGATGATACGCTCAACTGAGAATGAACTTGTTACCATCAACAGCAACTAGAACTCAACACTAAGTGAAAGATGCTGTGCTACTAGCCATTTTAATGCTCCTCTCTAGCCATTTGCCCCTGTGAATGCCACACTACTGGCCAATAGTAGCATCAGCACCAACAGTCATTTCATCAAACACGCAACAGGTACAGCAAGCAGGTGTGCAGAAAAAAAGGGAGAGAATGAGGCTTTACGCGGATGAGCAGCGGGAAATTGCGGCGTGCGAAGCGGCCAGCCCAGCAGTTGAGCACGGCGTCGACGGCGTGCGCGTCGGCAGGAGGCAGCGCGAGCACGCGCGCGGCGACCTCGGACACCTTCCAGTCCCGCTGCCACCGGTCGCCCTCCACGCGCAGGCGGTGCCGCGCCGGGAGCGACGCGGCGCGCACGCCGTCCACCTCGACGCGGGCCGAGCGACGGCCGCGGTCGAGGTCGACGGACACGGCAGGCCGACGCTCCGCCCACGGCGGCGGACCGGGTGCGCGCGGAGGAGGCCGCCGCGGTGGCGCGCGGATGACGCGCGGGGCGCGTCGGGGTTCAGCGACGGCGGAGGCGGGGGTGCGGAAGACATCGCCGCGGCGGCTTTACCGTTGCGGATGGATGTGCAGGCGAGGCGTGTCCTGACTGCGTCAGCGTTGTTTCATGTGATTTGATGATAAGTCTATAAACCCTGGGGGCGGGCTTTTTTTATGTATCGAGCTCAAAAATCCGGCTTTTTTTATGGATCGAGCTCAAAAATCCAAAGTGATCCCACCCGTATGAGTTCATGGTTCAATTGTTGAGAACTACGGCTCTCTTCGGCAGGCTACTCCACAACTGCTTTGAAGTTGTTATGCCCAATTCTCTCCTCTTAAGATATTTGGTACGACTCTTTCAACTCTTCCACAAAAGCTAATGTTAGAGCCGAATATAGAGGCTAGACCTATATTCACTGCATAGTTGTGATTGATTTTTTTCTCTAAACTAATGTGCATAATATAGGGGTATTAGGACATTATATCCTAATTGTATTGTATAACAGAGCAACAGTAGCATATTTACCATCACCAACATAGGGCAAAAACTAAAACTTATAAACAAAGGGGAAATAACAGAGGCTACCAAATTTCAGAAGCTTTCCATAACCTATCGAATGACTATTTTATTTAGAGATCTATTGAATGACTATTTTTTTAAAAGAATATCAACTTTTATTAAATAACTCATAGTGGTAGTAACGTAATTTGTCATATGCACTAAGTTTCATATTTAAAATCTAAATGTACAAATAAAATGGACGGAGGGAGTATCAAATATACCCGTAGATGATTGTATGTTCTTCATGTGTAACATCTCATGGACAGTGGTTGTCATTAGCTATTATTCAATCTTCTACCTATGTCCACTAGATATTTCTTTGATAGTCTTATGACACATTTGAAATATGAAATTTGTGGCCCTTTGGAATAAAGGATTGATTGTCTAGAGTCCTATAAAATTTCTTTGGAATGACTCAGTTCATAGGAGTTTTGAAGAAAATATAATATGAGGTCCAATCTTTTGGAAAGTTTTCCGTCTCTCTTCTATTTTTTATGTTTTTCTATGTTGTATCCAAATGCTCTATTAGAGATTTTCTTACATTTTTTTAATTCCTGATGATTGTAAGTGACGTGCAACTCTAATTCTATATTTTTTATTACTTTGTATTTTGGATATCCTGTGTTTCAAAGGAGCCTAGTAGGAGAAAAAAAAAATTACTGTAATCCTCGTTCTCCTCTCCGGCTCACCGCGCTCTTTCAGCCACCTCCCGCCGCCGTCCGCGACCGCAAGGCTGGACCCGCTACGCCTACCCAACGAAGTCCTTCGACCGTCCTATCGACCCCTATCCCCTCCCCCGCGGCGCCGCAGCGGCGAGAAAGAACGCGCGCGCTCCATCCGCCCCTCAGCCCGCCCACCCGCCTGCCCCTCTCCCCTCTCCCCTCGAGCAGCCTCCCTGGCCCGAGGGTGCTTCCGCTCCTTCCGTTGGAGCGGAACACGACGCCTGGCCGCCGACAATCGAAGCGATTCCTCTCTCGCGGGCGTCCTCGTCTCGTCCTAGCCGTTTTCACCTCCTCCGTGCCAGTGGATCAGCGCGGCGAGGGGATCCGTTCCGGGGTTTGGTTCGGTTTCTTCTCCGTCTCTCCTTCTGGTAAGGACCAAGGAACCCATTTGGTTCTACGGATCATGCGTCCTGCTTTTGGGATCTTTCTATGCTGGGACCTCTGAGGAATCGAATCCAAATGTTTCCTGCAATAGTCCGGACAATTTATTGAGTGTTTCTTTACTGCGTGGATACAAACATAGTAAATTCTTTTGGAGAAATTAAAATTTGGGGTTTCAACTGGATCCCCACGGCTTGCTGCGGTCTTGGTTACATATTATTCTTGCGGTGCACCATCATCTTACATAGATTATAGACATGCTCCATGAGTACTGATTTTTATTACCTCTTAAATAGAGGCTAGACATGCTCTATGGGTACTGATGTTTACTAGTTTAATACATCGTCAAAAGTCTGAAAGAATCAGTTTAAGTTTTATTCCAAAATGTGAGAATTTAGTTCATATTGGGTGGAATGTGTGTAGTTCTCCATGCTTGTTGACATTTTGTGACAGTTTTCTTAATAATTCATCCATCCTCCCATGCATTGCTTGATCGCAACTGTTCTTTTGTCTCAAACTTGCACCACTAGTTTTAGTTATTTCCCAAAATTTGGACGTCTCAAATTAAATCCTGTGCCACATTAAGTCATGCCTTGGTGGTGAAATTGTATTTTTCCTGTTCAAACAATGCAACTGATCTGTGATCTTTATGACACTAGTAAAACTTTGTGTTTTCCCTAGGTTTCTTGTTTAAGAAATATTTCTTAAGAAATACTCAATCACATTTGGTACTTTTATTCTGGACTCATTGATGCACAGTTTTAGAGGAATCTTTTTGGTTGCCATGCTTTAATAAGATATTTTATTATCGGGATGGATAGCAATATAGCATAGATATATGGGCACTTTGTATATATCCTATAATTGCTCATTATGAACTGTTTTAGAGCATTTCCAGCAGTAGGAGAAAAATCCAACCCCAAAAACTAGTTTATTGGGGGAGATACAAAAAGTGTTTTGGGATTTTGAATGGCTCCTCTCCAGCAGAATGAGAAAATCCATCCTAATGAGGAAAAAAAAGGATTGGACGAGGGGCGGCCGGGGGGTTTGTGGCCGATGACTGAGATTTTTTTTTCTCATTGGGGTTGGGTTTGGAGAACTGCTGGAGCTACAAAATCCCCCCAAATGACAAGTTTTTCTCATTCGGGGGTAGAAAAGGGGACTGTTGGAGATGCTCTGAATACCCTTTTTTTAGTTTTCATGTTTTTTTTTTGGTGACATGTACTGGACCCCATGTACGTTTGGATCATTAGTAAAGTCATATTTGTGGTGTTATTAGTACATAAACTGATAACCAACCTAGCTTACACCAAAAAATATCCTGTACTGTTCCTTTGCAACTGCTGTTGCCATGCATGGTCCAGAACTCCAGATCTATGCATCAACTTTGTCACACTACTTTGGTTAATGAGACTGTTTGGATCCTACACCTCTGCACCTTGATAATGACTGAATATATCTAATACTTTTGCATAGTGTACAAACTTATTTGGGTTTATGCTATAGAAATACTCTTATTTTCCTAGCAGTGTGGCCACATTACCCCTATGCCTGAGCAAAATAATAGAGATCAAGACATTGTTATCGATTATATGATGAAATCTGAGTAATATGCCAATAATTTTCTTTGGTTATTGCTTTTGATGTTATCTTATTTTTTGAATTACTAAAGATTTCATTTCTGGATTGCCAGTTGTTGAACTTGGAATTAAACAATGGATCTGGAGACAGAGAATCGTCTTGCTTCTTTGCTAATTGAAGAGGCGCGGAGATTGCAGTTAGAGGCTGATAGGGAAGGCGTTCATGCATATCTTCGAAAACCTAATGTTAGGCATCGTCCAAACTCACGGTTCCTCACAGCCACAGTTCGTGGAGTTCAGCAAGGTTAGCATTGTCAACTGTATTTTTAGTTTATTGAATCATTGTTGTCACTCTTTTTCTATTTTTTCTTTGTTTTTGGAGGTCCTGTGGAACAATTCAACATTAGAAAAAACAGTTGAATCATGTAGTTCTGTAAAGATGAACTTGGCTCCTGTGAGTGTAGTGACCTTCTGATCTTGGGGAAGAAAGTACACTGGCTGTCTGGCTCCACGTCACCAATTTTCAATGACACAAGTAATCAACTTAGAAAAAAAACCATTCTCATAAAAAAATTGAACTGGTCTCCTCTATTATATTGACCTTATGTTCTTGGGCAAAAAGTATACTGGCCCCATTCACTAATATTTTAATGACATCAAGTAGCATGTTCGTACATTGTTCTTAGTGAAATATGCTGTTTGTCCTGCAGCAAACCGTGTTGTGGAGGTCAATGAAATGTGGCGTGCCAGGGAAAAGGAACTGGAGTTGGAGTCAAAGATGAAAAGCAGAAGTAGCAGAAGTAACGACCGTGATGATTTTAGAGGCGAGAAGCGCAAAAGTGAGTTGAGAAACCATAGCTCCAGCTCAAGGGTTGAACAAGAAGGGACCACTTATAATAATTCTTACTCAGACCAGGAGGATGGTCTCAGGGATGATGAGATTGAAAGATTTCTTCATTCAAGGTTAGTTATAATATTCATTTATTTTCTTCTATGCGAGAAATATCCATTTCTTTCATGATGTAACCCCTGTCATATAATATAATAATTAAATTATTAATTTTACTCTTCTGTTCTTATATGAAAAGTCGCTCGATCTATGTATCTCTTTGATAATACCACATTATCTATTGATGAGTGCTGGTATCCTATTATGTGGTATAGTTAAATTTATTTATGCTGCAAACCTCTCTGTCTGTTTACTATTTCCCTTGTGTTACCTATCAGCATATTGTTTCCGACATGTTTATTGTTGCTGTTCTGTTAGGGTGAAGCGAGGACGTGGGGCCGTTGGTTCTAGGATGGATGAGCCTGGTCCATATCTTGATTCTTTGTCGCGTCATCAGGACAATGGGCCTAGTCCTGACATACGTGTGGAAGAAAAATGGGAACGGCGAGTACAAGGCCCAGAGAAGCCTTCATTTTTGAGATCCAAGTCTCCTGATGGTCATTGGCATAAGGATACTTTGGATGGAAGGGCATCAAGCTCTGAACCACTGAGTAAAAAGGAAAAGAAAAGGAAGTCTGAGAAAAAAGATAAAAAGAAGTCTGAGAAAAAAGATAAGAGAGAGAAAAAGAAGGAAAAGGACAAGAAGAAATACAAACATCGCCATCGCAGCGATCACAAAAGCCGGGAGTGAATGAGTGGTGTTACCTGCTAGCAGAACAGAAAAATGCACGCAACGTTTGTGCCCTGAAATGAGCTAGAAGATTGTTGCTGTAACTTGAAACCTGTATTGTATGGAAATCTCGATACTGTGTAGAAATGGACTATGGTTTTTATAATACAGTGTTGTGATGTCACATAGTTGAAGTTTTATTACTTTGATGAAGTAGCATGGTTAACATCTCAAGGTGTTTGAGATTTTTTCCCCCTTTTGTTTATTGAATCATCTGCTCCTGCTCTTGAAACGCGTGTTTGTTAGTTGGGGTCTATAGCCGAATAAACCTGCGTAGACTGATTAGTGCACATTTTCTATGATCATCATTTGGGTACGGAGTTACTAATCAGGTTCCATTGAACATAACAGTTGGCTCAAAACGACTAATTGATGACTGATGAAAGACAATTTATGAGATCTAGCATTTCCTACCAAAATGGACCTAAAAGCATGGATCACTCTTCGCTTGTTTTTTTAAAACACAAGAATTCATGTTGTTGATCGACATGAATCAATTACTTAGGCTTTTGGCCATGTTTTCCAATTTCTGAATCGATGTTCTTTCAGAGTTCAGATAGGCGTTTTATATGTAGTGTCTTCCTCAGAAACAGTTCGTGCGAATGCAGAGCACATGATGTAGGTGCAGTGCAATGGCTTGCAGAGTTGGAGCCAAGTGTCGGGATTTCAGGAAAAGATGCTCACATCAGTAGAAACTGGAGTCCCCAGAACATTTTCAAGAACAGAAAATATTAAATATGCAAATTCAATTTTGAATTATTTTACAGGACATACTCTTGACGTATACCACTGAAAGTACATCACATGTTCTTGTGTGACTGCACAAACACTTGCAAGATGATTACAACTGAAAAATCCTAGAAACAAAAGAAAGTCATCCTCCAGTTCTTAAGGCCGAAGCCATCCAACCTATGTTCTCTGTACAGTATAATGCGGTGTATGAAATGTACTGGGACGAAAAATACACTATCTGCAACAAGAGACAGATCATTAGATAAACTTGTAGGAAGACTTGAGAAGCAACAAGGAGAAAGAAACATTATTGCCATGCAAACACCACAGTGAAATGAAATTGGCCGTGAAAAAATGCTAACTCAAGCTTTAATGAAGACATCTTTTACACAACGACTGGACCATGACAAAAACCATCAAATGCACAACTGCGCTGTATATGAAATATAAAGATTGCCTCAGCACGTATGCTGAAACTAGTTTACATCCAGGAGTAGCGATTTCAGCTAACTTCCACTGAAGTAACAGAAGTGTTTATTTTCAGGTCAATCAGGATTCAAGAGATTCAATGAACTCAGGTCAATTAGGATTCAAGACACCGGCGGAGCCAAGGCCCGGCCACCTGGGGCCAATGGCCGGGCTCCTCTCCAGGCCAAAATCTACGTACACAGATTTTGTTCGCACACAGTCATACACACGTCATAAAACAGACTCCACAGTGATTACTTTGGTCTAGAATAAAACTTCTACGGCTATCTAATGTTATGTGTATGTTACATAATTATTATGGCCTGTTCTGTAAGAATTTCACTCAGCTTTATAGAGCTTTCTTTTAGCTTCTTCTACTAAACAGTTTTTAATGAAATAGTTTTTCAACTTCTCTCACATATATAATTCTTGAAGTGAAGCTGAAAATACTAGGTTCTCATCTCTCTGTCATCTTCTTTGAGAAGTTGTTTGATCCAATATTTTTTAAAATAGTTTTAGCTTCACTGGTGAAGCTGTTTTATGAAAAAAAAATTGTTCCATAGATGAAGCTAAACGGAGCCTTTAGTATGGCGTTGTATCTTGCGCCCAGGCTCTATAAAATTTCTGGCTTCGCCACTGATTCAAGAGATTCAATAAACACACTGCAGATGTAGAGGTGATACTGTCCAAGTCTTTACACTGAAAGCAATACTTATGTGTTATTTTTTGAGGGAAAAAAAATGGTGTTCTTTAGCCTCGGAAGCTTAGTAGCTAACTAATATTAGCTTTTGTAAATAATTTGGACACTTCATTACCACCGCAAATGAAGACCAGAGGTTGGATTCGGCAATAAACAAGAATAACTGACAATACGATGAGTAGAGGATCCCTAACTGTACCGTTGTATTATGTCCTCATGAACCACACCTGATCATGAGTAAAGGAATACCCAAAAATCATGTAAGTAGCATTCCAGTATGATACATGACACTAATGACAGTACATGATCATGACATCTATTTCCGTTATTTTTGTTTCTGTGGGGAAGGAAAATCATGCTCTTGTTCAGCTGAACCTAAAGAGAAATGTGACATTCCATCATTAACATTTCATTTCCCTTTTTAAGTACTGGAGTATATATTAGTACTAAATGATACTAACAAAAACATTAGTACTGTCAGGATAAAAAACAGAAGATCTTTTTTTTCGAACGGGATTGCCCGTATTTCATTAAGGATCAGTGAACAAAAACATGCACATTACTCCATAGCATGAACTTTCGCAAGAAAAAAGGTTTTAAAAGGTCTGAATGATATGCAAGCTTGCTAATCTTCTATATTCAGATGTAAGGAAGACCTGACCTGAGTACTGACCTAAATTGCAGGAACGAATGAGCCACCTAATAAGCCGGTCGAATAATCAGCCGACAACGAAGGGGCCGATCTCGCCACTGCGCATGCCGCGGGCGACCTCGTTGGCGACGACCAGGCAGGTGGACACCCAGCCGGCGAGCACCGCCCACACCATGTCCACGATGCAGGCCGCGATTCCCCACGGCATCGTCATCCTTGCTCCCTCTCGCCAGCCGCCTCCAAGGAGGCAATTCCACAAACACCGTCCCTGCAAAATCGGCAAGCACCAACGTAATCATGGTTGAGCCGAGGAGGGAGGAGATGGATTGAATTCCGAGGATTTGACAAGCTATTACAACGCACCTCTTATCTTGCCGGCGCCGTCAGCACGGAAGAGTCGATGCAAATTCCTCCGATTAGCGCCCGTCCTTCAAGTTCAATCAGCACGGATCCGGCTAGAATCTTAGGCACCAGCAATCGGTAAGAAAAATTGCGTGCACAAGATATTGATTTGGCTGGATTTCACAACTTCCTCTGCCACCAAACCCTTGCTTCTCCACCCTTTTTACATCTCCTGTTCTGCGGGCCACCAAAGCTAGGATACGGACAGAAATGATCTTTGCTTTTGCTTTTGTGCCAAGAACCAATCCAACTACGACACTTACTATTGACCCCGAGATTCCACCTCTACCATGGATATGTTGATCACAATATTATTTTTTTCACCAGAACATCATTCTTCAAATCTCATCTCTACTCCTTTCTTGAAGAGTCTTCTCTCCTTTCTTGCTTGGTTTCCACGTCTTCTCTCCTTTTGCCAGGTAAGCAGTTCAAGGTTCATGAAACAACTAGCACGTATCCCTGCCACAGAAGGACCAACTAGAGATTGCCACCTATCTGTCGGACTGTGACTGCAGAAGTGCAGATGTTGAAACTTTATCCAATCATTCGTGGATTGGATTGCTTGCAGGGTTAGTCAGGAGCATTTACTTTGGACAGGTCCTGCGCTGCGCGTTTTCTGTGCACAACACAAGCGAAGCGTTGCTGACTGGCTTCTATGGTCTGGTCGTCCAACACCTGTCACATGCTGGAAGAGGGCAACTATTGGCTGCCTGAGCTGATGAAGGAAGGAGGTGTAGCTCCAAAGCTTGGGCTTGGCTGCGAACAGAGGAGAAACAAAAAGCAGCCTTCCAGGCCCATGCCGTGATCTTGCTCTGTGGGTTTGAACTTTCTCCATGTAGCAGGAAGTTTCCAGCCATCCAGGCCCAACTCCGTGATCTTGCTCTGGTGCATCATGTGATGATCATGTCATCCACACTGCATTCCTCGACTTTATTACTCATTTTCATTACCGTGTAAGTACTCCTAGTTTTAATAATATTTCTACTGTAACCAGGGTTTCGTGTCCCTCCCTGCAGTTGGCAATGAAACAACCTTGGGAGCCTTGAACATTGCGACAGCGCAATAGGAAAGGCAGATGCTAACCGAAGTCTAACCGGATTTTACCGTACTAGATACGGACTCGAGACTCCCAACCTTGTATGTAACCCGTAGTCTCATATCGTATCTGAAGAAATTCAGCACTTCAGCAGCAGTTCAGTTGGGCAAGGCACTGCACGGCAGGCAACACGACACGTTTCTCTCTGGTCCCCGTGCCCGGTGGCGGCAATCGGCATAGTAGGATCGAATGGCCAAGCGAGCGGGCTTCCTATTCCTAGCCCAGATCCTCCTCTCCCATCGGGTGAAGCGATCGAGGTTATGTTTTCCCGCGCAAATCCAATCTCCGGGAGTCAAGCGAAAGCACGCCGCCTCCTTTTCCACCGCTTGTTGCTCCCCATGGTCCTGGGGGACGAAGCGTGCGGGCACCGCGCTCAGCGGCCCTCGATGGCTCTCCTCCGCCTGCTCCCTACCCCGCCGCCGACTCAAGAGGTGGTGCGTGCCTGTGCCCCCTACCAGTTTTTTTTCCACACGAGATATCTCATTTCCATTAACGATAACGGAAATACAAACATTTGAGGATATTACAGATGAACGAGGACCATAGAAGGAGATTAGAAGATAGACAGAACAGCAAGAAGAGCTAGCCAAAGTTTCAAGTACCACCCCAACTCCATAACACTACTAACGCAAAGGAACAGTCACATAAAGAAACAGTTTTGAACCAGAGAAGCCTCCAACCCCATCAGCTACAACCAGCAACCATAGCTATACTAACTCCAGAGAACATCGAAATCAGCAGTAAGCTTATGCATCCTCATCATCCCTCCCAGCAGTGCCCTGTAACAACAACAAGTTCATCTGTCTTGCCGTCTGAGTAGCTAGAACATCCTTGGCCACCTTCAGCAGTAGATCAGCGCCATCCTGTAATTGATTTGTATCCTCTTCATCATACAGACCTGCCCAGTATTTCATTAGGGAACACATATGACAAACAATCTCCAGAGGACTAAGAATAAGTTTTTTATCAACATGCTTTGTTTCTACACTTCCAGATAGCCCAACATAATGCTCCCACACCCCAATGATAGAATTTCTGCCCATTTTTGAACCAGTGCTCACACCAAAGCCAAGCCTGATTAATATCAGTGGGAATATTTGAAGCAACCAAACATTTTGCCACAATTGCCCAGATCACTCTTGCAACTGGACATATTGGCAGAATAGATGTGCAACATTTTCAACCTCGTCACAAAAAACACAGCTAGGATCACCCTGCCAATTTCTTCTTTTCAATTTTTCTTTGGTCAAAATGGCATTATTTACAATCAACCACAAAACTGGGCGAGCCTCGGGGACAATGTGCCTACGTGCCTGATCGCGCAGCTCGTCCTCGCCAACGACGTGGCCGACTATGTCCGCTTCCGCGCCGTGTGCCGGCTATGGTGCCGATGCTCGGTGGACCCGCGCTCTCCAGGCGGCCCCGACCTGGACGGCCGCTTCTTCCCTCGGCAATGGATCATGCTCGACAAGGCCCTCGTCGCGGGCCCCCACTGCCACCGCTTCCTCAACGTCTCCACTGGCGAGTGCATCCGGACGAACCTGCTGCTGGACCTCGCGGAGCACGCGTTGCACGCGGTCACACCCGAGGGCCTCCTGCTACTGCTCCACAGGCGCACCCTCATCGTCCGCCTACTTAACCCGCTCACACGCCGGCGCACCCCCGAGGGCCTCATGTAGTCCATCCTGTATTTTTCACCTTCCCTGCACAGCAGACGGTGCACCAGCATCAACTCCCCGGCGTTGTCCACGAGGTGAAGGCTGTCGGACATCCGGGACATCCGAAACGACCGCTTGACGGTCGTCACCAGCCGCGGATGATTTGAAGAAGCGGCGGAGCTGTCGTCCTCCAGCACCATGACGCTGCTGCCGATGGCGTAGTAGAACCGACCAGCGAACGACAAGGTGGCGTTCACGTATCCGTCATGGACCAGCGTCCAGCGCTGGTCGCTAGGCTTAGCGACGGCAATCCCCATGGGGAAACGGAAGAAGACCGCCACTGTGGTGGAGGCGTCTGTGACGCTGGCGCTATAAACGCAAAGGCGTTCTCCAACCTCACCCCCACCCTGCCGAGATAGCTGCTCCTCCATCACCAGCGTAGTCGCCGGCGGGAGGTCGGTGAGCCGGCGGGTGAGCGGATTAAGCAGGCGGACGACGAGGGTGGGTCTATGGAGCAGCAGCAGGAGGCCCTCCGGGGTGACCGCGTGCAACGCGTGCTCCGCGAGGTCCGGCAGCAGGTCCGTCCGAATGCACTCGCCCGTGGAGACGTTGAGGAAGCGGGGCCAGCGGCGGCGAGGGCCTTGTCGAGCATGATCCATTGCCGTGGGAAGAAGCGGCCATCCAGGCCGCTGACTTCGCGGGTCCACCGAAAATACGGTGCCACGGCCGGCACACGGGCGCCGAAGCGGGGCGTAGTCGGCGACGTCGTTAGCGAGACGCGCCATGGGCGATCGAGCACGCAGTCCCCTTGCCCCGAGGCTCGCCCTGGCCCCACCGCATATTCCCCCAAATGAATCGCTCAAGTGATGCCGCCGC
>JADLZL010005548.1:0-23378 GCA_015844335.1 Chrysopogon serrulatus | reverse complement strand
ATCATTAGAAAACCCTAATTCAAACAATTAAAATGAGTTTACCATTCTAGGGTATTGTTTGCGCTCTTTTATATCACGTGTGTATGTGTTGATAATTTAAATTTCATTCACATGTTTACTTTTATTAATAAAAGCAATCAATTAAAATTAATCTTGGTGTTTGCAAGTGTTTGCCTAACCCTGACTCACACATCAAACAAGTTTTCTAAAGCAAATGATGCAAAAGAAAGAATCAAATTCAAATTTCAAACCCTAGCTCAAGTGGCTAAGTGTTGGAATTGGAATTTCACTTTCAATTTTGGTAAGCTAACCATAATTAATTTTATAAATAAAATTGCTAACCATTGGCACCATTTCAAAGTATGAAGTTTGTACTTTAAAAGAGTGCCATTGGTTGAGTTTGAAAAGTGTCACAACATCATTAATTAATTGCCCAAAGATTCAATTTGAAAACCTTTCAAAAAGGGAGATTTTCAAAGTGTTTTTGCCCCCTTTACAATTGCACCTCAAAATATTCAAAATTTGGGAAAACTTCAAAAATACAGTTTGTGCATCTCTTTGAGCTCTACAACTTTGGTATATAAAGTTTTTCAAGTTTTTGAATAGAATTTGAAGTAATTTCAAAAAGTTGCTTGAATTGCAAAATGCCCCATTTTAAGTTTTAAACTTCAATTCAAAAATTATTGGGTTTCATGAAAAACTTCCTAAATGAAAGTTGTAGATCCTGATAAATGAAACAACTTTTATTTTTGGAGATTTTCATCTTTTATTCAAAATTTGAAAGTAATTTTGAAATCCCAAATGTTAGGGTTTTGCTTTAAATTCAAATTTGAAGTTCAAATTCAAAAACCAGTTTGAATCTGACCAAACTCCTTTAATGAAAGTTGTAGAGCACAAAATTTGGAACAATCTGTATTTTGGGATATTTTTGTGAACAGTTCAAATTTTAAAAGAAATTTCGAAAATGGAAAATGTGCTGGCTCGCTTTCTGGAGACCAGGGGGGGCACCTCATCGGCTGCCCATGCCGGGCGGGTCGGCCGCCGTCGCCGTGGCCGCCTGGCGCCTTCCGCCCGCCACGCGACGCCGGCCCAGCTCGTCGTCGTCGCGAACCTCCCTTCCACCTGTCCAGCTCACCGTTGGCCTATAAAATCAACTCAACGGCCGGGCCGGGCGCCTTTTCCCTCCCCCATGCTCACCGCCGGCCGTCGCTTGCTTTTGCAAAATTCGAGCAACACCCACGATCACTGCTCAATTGCTCGGTCATCCTCTCCGCCTTGCCCTTGCGCGCCCTTGAACCGCTAGTCGCCGTTTGGAACCACCGAGTAGCCCGGGCGACGCCGTTGCCCTCCTTTCCCGGCCGCCCGGCGCCGCCGTGAGCTCCCGCTCCTTGCCGAGCAAAGGGTAGCCGCTCCTCATCTCATTTCTTTTGTCCTAGCTCCGCTGCCCATTACTGATGGCCATCGGTCTTTCCTCTTTTTAGCAGACGACGTCTCGACGTGCAAGAACGCCGTCTCACCGCAGCTTTCACGCCGCCGCAGCCGCTGCTACCGCCATCAAACACCCTCCGCCCCTCTCCAAGCTCGTTGCATCTTTGTTTTGAAGCTGTGGTGAGCTCCTGAGTCCTTATAAGGTGTTGGTTGCGTGGGTTTTTCCTTGGCGTGGCCGGAACATCATGAGCCGACGAGCTCCGTGTGCCACCAAGCCGCCATGGCCGCCACGGGTGCTCCAAAGGGTTGGCTAAGGTTGTGTCGTAGCTTGTCGGGTTCGCCTCGTGAGGGGAATCCGTTTTTGTGACTGGTGTTAGCGGAGGCGTCGCCCGCTGCCCAGCCGCCGCGCCCGCCGCCGATGCGCTGACAGAGAGAAACGAGGGGGGGAAGAAGGGCCCGACACGCGGGGCCACCCCGGCCGGGGAGAGAGGGGGGGGAGGCGCAGCGGCTTCGCCAGGCCGGAGCAGGCTGTAGTGGGTCCGTAGGCCGCACTTGTCTTTAGTTGGGCCGCACAATGAGCCCGGGAAGAAAGGAAATGTTTTTCTTTTTCTTTATTTGTTTTTAAATGTTGATTTTCGTCTTTTTGTATTAATTTATTTTGGGCGATAAAAATGTGAGAAAAATATGTATGTGTTCCTTGTGATATGCTCTGTCCAAAAAAAAAATACTAACTCTGAGTTTTCAATAAAATTTAATTATGCTTTAATTTGCTCCTTTAATTGATAAATGCAAATTCCATGATTTTTAATAATTAAAATATAAATCCAAAAATCATGAATTTTGTTTTGTGTGTTAATTAGATGATGATGATCTTAATTATGAAGTTTGACCCTGTTTTGATTAAGTTTTGTATTACACTTAATTAATACCTTGTTTAATTAATGTTTAGTTAGTAATTCTTTAATCAATTAGGGTTTAATTAATTCCCAATTAGCAAGTTAATTAGTGGCTTTTAACAACTGTGAAAATGGTCAATAAAGTAGTAATCACTCTAATCACCATTAGGGTTGCTTGATTTTGGGATTGAGTGATGACCCTAGGTCATTAACCCTAATGACCTTCGGCATTTCATGTTGATTGCGTATCGCTAGTTCGTCGTCGACGCTAGTTATACCTTCTTAGTGCAAGGTTGCCGTGAAGGAAAGTTGTACTCAAGATCGACTAATAATCGTTGCATCATTATCGCATGCTCTTTTGTTTATTGCATTGTAATCATGCATCTTTATCGTGTAGTTGCCGGGTCCGAGGAGGAAGTCGAGCCGCCTCCTAAGCTCCGAAGAGGTTGGATCTGATCCTGGTGATTGGGTAATCGAGCCACACTGCCGAGCCCCAAGGCAAGCCCCTGGATGCATTTAAACATTTTCTTGTATTTCGAAAAACTTTATATTTTATGTTCCAGATATGATGCATTAGGTGTTAGGAGTTGTGTGATATCCTACTTTGATGCATTTACCGTACCTTGATATATTTCCCTGGATACCTGTTTTGATTTTGAAATGCTTAGTATACGCTTAGCCTTGCTATTAGAGTAGGGTTTTGATAAACTGTTTCCAAAAGTGTGATAACAATACTCCCTGAAGGGAATTTACGAAAACCTGATGTTGCTTGTCGTCTATCCTTGTTCCGACGGGGTCAAGGATACACCACAAGAGCATGATGATGAATAAATCGAGACCGGGTGGAGTGACTTACACCAGGAAGGGCTAGTGCCCTGGTGTAGTGTCGTCCACTTGTGAGTCGGTTAAGCACCGTTCATTGTCTTGGCCCTTGGATCATGAGGTTATTGGATAGTACTAGTCGCATGCTAATGGCGGTAAGCTCCTTTGTATGATCCATATGAGAACGGACACCGGGACGGGAAGTAGCGTGTACCCACACTACGAGTGCACCCATCGACGGTTAGACTGACGGCGTAGGGAGATGGTGTACTGTACTCTCGTAGCTAGGACCCGCTTCGTCCGGAGAAATGCAAGTGTGAGTTGATATATGTAAGATGTCTAGTCCTGCATATATCGTGGTGGCTAGAAGCCCCAACTTGGGGTATAAAGCGATTCGAATCGTCGTGGTGCTCCACGATATGGGAGCCGTGATCCTTGCACCAAAGATCGTAGTAATGATGAAAGTGTGAGAATGGAAAGTTTGAATCCGACATGTGTTTGACAAGTGATTGTTAAAGTAAGGATTGGCTTAGTCTCTTTTTCGCAAAAGGGTGTCTTTTGATCTTGCTAAAGCCTCACCTTGATTCCTATTAGCCAAAGATTCCCGAGTCTTCTCCCCAATTTTTGGTCGGGTAAGTCTTGCGGAGTACTTTTTGTACTCGGGGTTTGTTCAACCCCCCTTTGCGTGTGAACCGCATAGGCAAGAGTGCTACGGCCCTTGTTGTATGACGGTTATCGAAAAAGTGACTGACGATGAGTGAATTGAGTGGCCTTTGGGCAGGGCAACTTTGTTGTGTGGTTTGTAATAAAGTTATAAAATGATACTTCCGCTGGTTTGTAATAATAACACTGTTGTATAAGTTTTACAAGAGGTTTGTAAATTAAGTTATTGTAAGTCTTCCGCTACTCGTATTTATATATGAAAACCGTTGTAATACTTTGTGATGTCTCTGTAAGTATCGATCCTCGAGCGATCGTGGTTTATCGGGGATCCACCCGACGGAACATTTTAAGTTATGTGGTGTACAAGCATAGCCGACGGAGGTCTTAGGGACAATGTCAGGTGCTTGTGGGCCATATAATTTAGAAGGTTCTGCCACACTTCTCCAGCGCGCCGTTGGCGCCGAGCATGCCTTCTGTTGATCCTCTTCTAGCCAGGGACTCCGGCCGCCCCTCCTGCGTCTGCGGCGGCTGCTGCTGCCACTGCTGACACTCGACGAACCCGGCGCACGGTGTCGGTGTTCCTTACGCTCTCCGGCGCCATCGAGCATGATGGCCAGCAGGTCCCCCGCGATGTCCTGTTCCATCACGGCCACGTCGTGGAGCTCCTTGTCGCAGCGCATCGTGGTGGATGCATCGGCGGTCACCGCGGCGTGGAGGAGGCGGCAGAGGAACGCGACCAGGAGGGGTGCGTTGGGAGCAAAAGGCAGCGCCAGTCGTCGCGATGGCCTCCTGAGCAGCGCTAGCTGGTTGTTGTCCACCCAGTCCTACAAGCCGCCCGCCGCTTTGGGCGCAAGGACCCCAGCAGGACACGCCCATGTACACGGTGGCGAGCACCCTCTAGAACGACCCCAGGGATAGCGCCACAAGCTCGGCCACGCACCACCCGAGCTCGCCGTGCTCACGTCGTCGTGAACAGCGGCCTCGCAAGACCACGGCATTGCTTTGCGGACCTGGTGAGCAACTCGACCGTGCATCACAAGTGCGGCACCATGGCAATTGCCTATGTGGCATGGCCTTAGTATCCAGCTACCTATGTGGCATGGCCACATCGATGCTAGCGCCGACGCCACGTGTTTTGGATGGTTAGTGTGTGATAGCAATAGATTAGGGACCCGGATAGTCACTTTTTAGTTGAGGGACCTAGATGGGAACACCTCAAAAGTTTGAGGACTCAAAGATGCATTTTACTCAAATTTAAATAGATAAGTCATGACCTCATGCGCAAGCCAAAATTATGTCGTCTGTGAGGAATTATGTGATGCCAAAAGAGTTGCAACGTGCAAATAAAAGCTGTGTATCTATAAATGTCAAAATAAGGAGTGCTTAATACCCAAATATTCCATCGCAATAAGGAATTTGGAATGATCTTCGAATATCAAAAAGTTTAGATGAAATCTTACTCAATTGAAATAACTCTATATACCATCAAAAACGTGTCAACTATAATAGGTAAATATTTTTTCTTCGTTGCAACGCACGGATAAGTTTGCTAGTAGAACTTAAAAATAATAATATTGGATCTTATTTTATTGAATTATTTCTAATCAATTCTATGATGTAAACAGAATCTAAATCGGCTGTACCATTAGAGAAAAATAAGTTCAAATCGTTGGTTGGACATGGTATTCAACGGTTTGAACTTAACGATGATTTGATTAGATAAACAGTTAACAAAATAGTATTCAACTCTGTATATAAAATTATTGAAAACAACCCATGTATTCAACATTTTTAAAACCTTTCAAAAAGAACGGTTACGGTTCATGGCCAACACGGGCCGACTCAGTTCATAGGGCCTTTTGTGTGTTCGGGGCTTTAGGCCCAATCCGAATAACACCCAAAAAACAAAAGCTCCATATTTCCATTAATAATCTCTATCTCTACAACTAAAAAGACTCAAGTGCTATTGTATCCCGCTAATTAACCCCGCCTCCCCCTGCTAATTAACCGCACCGCTAATTAACCCCACCTCCCCGCCTCCCGCACGCCTGTGGAACCGCCACCCTCGCACACGATCCCCGCTCGGTGTGCCGTCGCCGCACGGGTCGCGCCCGCGGCGGGCAGCGCCGCCGAAGCCGACGCCGCACAACCGCCCTGTAATACCCTTGGCCGCCGGCTAGACGCCGTCGACGTGAGCACAACGCGTGGATCGAAGAACGAGGGTGCCGGGCGAGGCAAACCCCTCTCGCTTGGCGTGTTTCTATTCCGTAATTACGTTCTGAGTCTCGCACAATACAATACCCAAAGACTTATGTGCTATTACAGGTCTCGGCCGTTGGCCCACAGGTCAGTTACACAAATGATAAACGCCCAACATGAAATACGCTAAGTAGCTACTGAAACGCCTTCTGGTGTCACTCGCCATCGGGTGTGACAGTTCCCCCCCGCGACTTGCGGGTTGTCCCCAAGCTGGCGCATCTGAAATCTCTTTTGACAATGTTGTAGTCCTCCCATGTAGTCACAGTTGGTGGAAGCCTCGTCCAGTGTGAGCTTGACCCGAGGGATAGCCGTGTTACCTTTCTTCACCATGCGGCGGTCGATGATGTCCTCTGTGGCGCCGCAGCAAAGAACAAGGCCGTGATCGGTCGAACTGGGAAAGAGTCATACACCGGAGTGTAATCTGTAGTAAAGGGTTTGAGCCGAGATATATGAAAAACATTGTGGATCATGGCATCTTCGGGGAGTTGCGATGATAAGATACTCGCACCCCACTCTCTCCAAGATCGTAAGGACCGAAAAACTTGTAAGACAGCTTTGGGTAGGGTCGATTCGCGACAATCGGACTGTGTATAAGGTTGGAGTTTGAGGAGTACTTGATCGCCCACCGCAAATTCATGCTCGCGGCGTTTTTGATCACCAAGAGTTTCATTCCCTGCTTTTGAGCGCGAGCCAAATGAAGCTTCGAGGAGTCCAGGTGGAGGGCTCTATGCTCAATGATCTCAAAGAATGTAAGCGTGGAGTGGAATCGGTGATAGATGGCACCGCACCAACGTTGGGTTCATAGCCATAGAGTGCTTTGAATGGTGAGCAACCAATAGCTGAATGGAGAGTGGAGTTATACCATAGTTCAGCCAAAGAAATCCAGGATTTCCGTGACTTAGGTGAGTCTTGAACCGCACACCTCAAGTACATTTCAGCACTGTTCACCCTCTCCGACCGCCATCGATGCTGTGGGGTGATAAGTCGTGCTTAGCTGAAGGTTGACCTTGTACGCTTTGAAGAGATGCTTCCGTAACCGGGCCGACAAATATTGTATCTCTCATCAAACAATGGAAGCCGGCAGTCCATGCAGTTTTTACTATATTGTCCAAGAAGAGCCGAGCAATAGTGCCGGGTCGTAAGGATGTTTGACAGTGCAGAAATGTGCATACTTGGTTAATCTGTCGACAACCACTAGAATCACAAAGATGCCCATCCGATTTGGGTAAACCTTCTATGAAGTCCATTGTTAGGTCCTGCCGCACCCTCGGCAGGTATATAGGGAGAGGTTGCAAAAGGCCCATGGGATGTTGGAGGGAATGTTTTGCTTGGCGACAAATACCACAATGTTTTACAAAATTGTCAACATCTTGTTTCATGCCTCTCCAATGGAAGTGTCTTTTGAGTTTATAGTATGTTGCAGCAGCCCAGAGTGTCCTCCAATAGGGCTTGAATGATAGGTTGCAATAAGCTTAGTTTGTAATGCTTTGAGTTGTTCCCAATCCATACCTTCCCTTGATGCCAAATGATGCCTTTGTGCGCATCAGATCCTTGTTGGTTGGGACTACCGATAGCCACCGTTGCGATGAAGTGCCGAGCTTGGGAGTCGGTAGTGTATGAGTTGAGAACCTCTTGGATCCAAATGTTGAACAAATAGATACTGCCTGCAAAGCCATGAGGTGACCCACTCTTGATAATGCATCTGCCGCCACATTGTCTCTGCCTTTCTTGTACACTATTTTGAATTGCAAACCCATTAACCGTGCCATTGCTTTCCTTTGCATGTCGAGTGAAGGTTTTGTTCATTTAGATAAGCCAATGCTTTATGGTCTGCTTTGGATGAGAAACTCCTGCCTTTGCAAATAGTGTCACCATTTCTCCACCGCCATTATCAAGGCAAGAAACTCTTTCTCATAAATGGACATTGCTTGATGTTTGTGCCCTAGTGCTTTGCTTTGAGGTAAGCTATGGGGGGCGACCATGTTGCATGAGTATCGCTCCTATGCCATCCTCGACAGCATCGCTTTCAATGGTGAACTGCTCTTGAAAATTGGGGAGGGTTAGAACAGGGCTTTGGTCATAGCCGCCTTTAATCAGATCAAAAGCTTCCCCGAGCTTTAGGGTTCCATTCCCAGTGCTTATTCCTCAAGAGATTAGTAAGAGGTTTTGTCAAGAGCCCATAGTGTTTGATGAATTTTCTCGTAGTAGCCCGTGAGGCCTAAGAATGCCCTCGAGCTCGCTGATGTTTGTTGGGACCGCCAATGTAACATTGCTCAGATCTTGAAGGGTCGGGCTGAGACACCTTGGCCGGAAATGATATGCCCTGTGTACTCCAAACTATCCTTGGCAAATGTACATTTAGACTCTTTGAGATAGAGTCGGTGTCGCTGCAATGTTGCTAACACTTGCTCTAAATGCTTGGCATGGTCTTGCATGTTGGAACTGTAGATGAGTATGTCATCTAAGAAAACCAACACAAACTTCCTTAGAAATGGCTGCAGAATTTGGTTCATGACACACCGAATGTAGCCGGTGCATTGGTTAGACCAAAGGGCATAACTTTGAATTGATAATGCCCTTGATGTGTCTTGAAGGTCGTTTTGTACTCATCACCGGTAGCATTCTTACTTGATGGTACCCCGACCTCATGTCCAGTTTTGGTAAATACCGTGGCTCCCGCCAACTCATCCAAAATTTCTTCAATGACGGGCATTGGGAACCCGTTTTTGATGGTGATAGCATTCAATTTTCTCAGAATCAACACGTAATCTCCAAGAGCCATCTTTCTTTTGACTAACAAGACAGAGATGCAAAGGGACCGTGGGCTATGAGCAATTAGGCCTCGCTTGTAGAAGTTGTTTAACCCGATTCTCAATTTCAGTTTTGTGTAATGGGGAGTAGTGGTATGGTCTTGAGTTAATTGGTGTTGCACCAGGATTGAGTGGTATAGCATGGTCATATGCCCTTTGGGGAGGAAGTGTTTTTGGATCATGGAATACATCTGTAAAAGTGTCCAAGACTTTCTGTATAGATGCTGGTGGCTGTTGGGCTGGTACAGGGTCTTGAATTGAGGTTGGTACTTGATCCACCATGACAAAAGCCCAAACATCATTCCCTTTTGTGGAATTGTAAACTTTGGTTGCTGAAATGGCTGAGAGCTGCAGAGGTGGCTCTAGCAATCCTTGTAATTTAATCAGCTTGCCTTGCTCAGAAAATTGCAGAGTTTTGTTCTTCCAATCACACTCCATAGGACTGTGAGCTTGTAGCCAAAAGCCCGTAATGGCATCGTAAGGATGCATGTCGAGTACCACCATGTTAGTCCGAAGGTTTGACCCCGCAATAACATTGCAGGTGAGGGACAATCTTGTCTCCGCCACTATGCAACCCCCATTGGCTAGTCTCGATTTTCTTGGGAGACATTGGGATCAAGTTGGTAGGTTAGCCAAAGTTACAAATTGGGAATTAATGAAACCGTGGGTGCCGCCACTATCAATCGAAATTAACATGACTTTATCTTTGACCCTTGTTTTGAGTTTAATACGAGTTCACATGATCTTGGCCCGACATTGCATTCGTGAGACAGCTTGACCAAACTCATCTTGAAGCATATCTTCACCTCTAGCTCATTGAGTAATGCATCGTATTATTTCTCGTCCGCATCATTGACAACCATTGCATTAGTTTGTGGTTTGTTCCTTTGCTTGCAGACCTCCCAATGGCCAGGAGTGTACTTTTCACCACATCCATAGCAAAGACCATTGTCTTTCCTGTGTTGTCTGAGCTGTCTATCTTGCCAGAGTGTTGGCTGGGGTTGCACTGGTTTGTCTACTTTTGGTGGATACTGTTGTCTGGTTGGTCGGGTTACTTTTGAGATACCTTGCTTTTCCCCCCCCGCCCAAAGACACCCTGTTGGATTCTTGCTATGATGGAAGCTTTCAGATCAAGGTGGCATTTGTGGCTCTATCGCCCTCTTATATCGTGTCCGAGACCCATGATGTACCTTGGTGTAAAGAACTTGTCATTGTATTGGGGTTCATGCATTGTAATGTCAAATTGGAGTGCTTGAAACCGCAGAGTATACTCCTCAACTGTAGTTGTCTGTCTGAGCTGGAGAAGCTCATTCATAGCTGACCTGAAATCATCAGATCCAAATTGTTCTTCCAGCACTGCACAGAAATGATCCCAATCTTTAAAATTGTGCATCTGTTTGTAGGCCTGCAACCATTTAGCAAAGATTGCCTTCAAAATGCAGAGTTGCCGCAGTGATCCACATTCCCCGAGGCGCTTGGTAGAGCTCAAAGTAGTCTCTGCACTTGTCTTGCCACACCTTTGGGTTTGTACCATCAAACACCGGAAAATATATCTTGGGCATTGCTTGGTGTGGAAGTTCTGCCTTTGTTGTCGCCCTTTGTAATCTGACTTGTATTCCCCGCTTTGGGCTCTCCTTTGTGGTCCGACTTCTTGAATTGCCTTGGTTGTTTGGAAGTTTCAAATCAACGGCCGCTTGTCCTTGGCAAAAATGTTCGAACCGCCGATTCATCAAAGATTACAGAGACGATTCTTCACCTTGAGATTTGTTGTCGATGTCAAACGTTGCATTGTTAATCGTGCCACTGCCGCACCATTGGCCTTCACTTGTTGAGCAATCATATGTTGTTCTGCAGAGTATTGATCCATAGCAGCCTCCTCCGATATCCATCCGGGTCTTGAGCTGTTGAGTCACCGTGCTTATGTCATTTACAAAGGTGAAAGAGCAAATCAAAGTTCTTCATTACTTGGTCCCAACGAGATCGTTCTTCTTCATTGCTCCTAGTTACATGTTGTCCAAGAGAATCGGTCTGCTTGGAAGGCTTAATTGGAGCCGTTGTGACTGTCTTGTGCAACCAAAGTTGAGCCTGAAGTGAAGTGACCCGAGATGAGTACTTGGCAACTGGTTTGGAACAATCCTCCCCGCTGTGTGCTAAGTACTATCACCGCCGCCTGGGAATGAGGCAGAACCGAGGGATTTTACACAAGGACTGGCCTTGCAACCCAAGTTCGTGGACACTCCCCCGCCGAACACGCCACCACACCGAATTGAACTGACTAGCTACGGAATTTTACACAAGAACAAGTGTCTTGCAACCCTCGCAGTCAATTCAACCGTGCTAGATGATGTAAAGTAGATCAGAGTTGTGGATCTCACAATTTTGTGGACGCCGCCGCCACCCAAGTCGATGTAGTCCCCCAGTTGAGTTGTGATGCCGTAGATGTGGTGGATGTGTGTTGTGGAAGGCTGTGGTGAAGGTGGATTTGTGGGATCGGTACCCTGTCGTTGCTGACCCAGCTCAACCAAGGAAGGACCTAGGAGACCTCCGATCGAGCACCTTGCGGGCGTCGAACGGAAATCGATATGCCCGCCGAATTACGAAATAAGATCGAAGCAAAACGAACTAGGATACGATACCGTGGATTTGGGGTGTGGGGTGGTTGGTGCAGCTCGTCGACTGGGTTCGCCGCCGCGCCGCCACCGAAGAAACTGGATAACCAGCGTCGGAGAAGAGCGGATGCCGCCCGTCGCCCACGCCGAGGATACGCCGCCTCTCGATACCACTCAGAATACCCCCGGCCGCCGGCTAGACGCCGTCGACGTGAGCACAACGCGTGGATCGAAGAACGAGGGTGCCGGCGAGGCAAACCCCTCTGCTTGGCAGGTTTCTATTCCGTAATTCTGTTCTGAGTCTCGCACAATACAGTACCCAGCACTTACGTGCTATTACAGGTCTCGGCCGTTGGCCCACAGGTCAGTTACACAAATGATAAACGCCCAACATGAAATACGCTAAGTAGCTACTGAAACGCCTTCTGGTGTCACTCGCCATCGGGTGTGACACGCCCCCGACGCCGCCCACGCTCGATCCGGCCGCCTCCGACGGCGCGAAGCACGACCCCGAGCCGGACGCAGGCCACGCACGACCCCGAGCGCCCGCCGCCGCCGCCGGACGCCGCACGCCGGAGGAGAATCCCGCCGCGCCGCCACCGCCGGACGCTGCACGCCGGAGAAACCGCCCAATCGACGCCCAAGCGAGGACAACAACCAGGTATGCCAATCTATTCTCTTCCCTTCCTGCTCCGACGCCTCTGTGCCAACACCCAGTCCCACCAGCCACGATCTGTCCTGCCGCCCCTCCCCACGATCCAGCTCGCCAGCGCACCAAATCCGGGCCATCTATAGGCGAATCGATCAAGGGCGGCCCCGGGCTTGGTTGTTCTTCTTGCTTGAGTGGATCTCTTCCAGTTCCTCATCTCCTTGCCAAGAGCACACTGCCAGCGTTGGCACAAGCCACCTAGGCTGCCGAAGGTATTCTTGCTCTGAATATCTACATGCCGCCCGAAAAGTGAGTTTTTTCTTCTCTTTTTTTTTTTGGAGAGAGAGCAGGAATCTGGATTCCGGGTGAGGAATGATTGGATTTCAGTTCAGAAGTGAGTTTTTTTTTCTCGAGAAGGAAGAAAACTACATGATAACTTTCTCTTTGACACACTAAATTTTAAACGAGTTTAGAGTATTGGTTGCTGGGAACGGTGGAAGCTATCATCATGCGCCTATTGGTTTTAGAATTTTAAAAGAATCAACTTAACTATATTATCCACTGTCACAGGTTGAAGAAAACCACATGATAACTTCCTCTTTGACACACTAAATTTTAAACGAGTTTAGAGTATTGGTTGCTGGGATCATGCGCCTATTGGTTTTAGAATTTTAAAAGAATCAACTTAACTATATTATCCACTGTCACAGTTTGTTTTATCTGCTTTCAACTTTCTAAATATTTTGGAACTTAGTGGCTTGGACGGTGTCATGGTTAACTTGAATCATCGTAAGGCTTGATGTTCACGATTTTAGCATCTGATTTGGTTTCATCTTACTTTTTTTTTGTAAGCTGGCACTTCCTTCAGGATTCAGAGGGTAGAATTTGCGCTCTTTCAAAAAAAAAAGTCTATTTTGTTGCATATTATGTGAGCTGGGAAACTCCGAGGTCTATAAGCAACAGCAAATTCGGTTAATCTTGATTCACGTCACTTTCATACTCTGGTGTGCCTTGATTCTTGAGGCCTTTCCATGGAAACAAAGATGGTGAGGATGCATCTTGGGATGTTAAGTATTAACTATGAATATGTTAGAAAATTTTGGAAGAGTGTGGGGTTCTCATAAATTAGTTGATGGTATCAATGAACTGATGCTAGGTTTATGTAAATTATTATATTATTTCTGTGCTCAAAACTCTATCAATTAGGAACTTGAAAGGCATACAGAAAAAAGCTGCTCAGAGCCTCAGACTGGAGTCCAGGCATTCATGAGTTCACTATTTACTCATCTGAATTAGTTTACTTAAATTCAGCTGCTGATTTTTTTTGTCTTTTTTATGCTAACCAGGTAAAAACATTGGCATAGTTTTCCTTCTCATGATTCATTATCAGTTTGTCATTTGACATAAGCTTGAATTTGATGGTAAACTGAAAAATATAGTACTCCTTCTGAGTGGGAAAACTTTACATAGGAAGCCTTGAGAAGCAATTTTTTTTGTCAAAGCAGAGAACGTTGTATTCCAAACAATATGGCTGACACTAAGGTTTAGCTATGAACAAGTCAGAATTTCATCTGGATTTGTACCTATAGGCTAGAAGGAACTACAGGGCACAACTTTCCTATCATTCCTAGGTGCTCTGTTGACTTCGCCATCTCAGTGTCAAAAGCAAAGCTCAAGGAGATCAGGTCCTTCTTTTACAGCATCTCATATAATAACAGCATTGCATAAGACTCTGACAGAGGTTTTCTGCAAAAATCATGATTCTGCTCTTGACCATGAATGCCCTTGAGGTAATTTTTCAACTGTTCAATGCTGCTTAAGTGAGTCAAACCCAATATTAGATATGCATTCAGCATACGTTTAGCATGCACATTTGATATTTTGTTAATTTCAGTGAAAAAGTAAATGCCAACCTTCTGCCTTGTTCGTGAGCATAAATCATGGTCCTGCTCTTGACCATGGATGCCCCTTTTAAGTGAGTTCCTATCGATATCAGACATGCATTCTGCATGAGTTTAGCTTGCTCATTTGTTATTTTTTAATTTCAGTAAATGACAACCTCTTCCCTCGTTAGTGAGCATATATTAACAATTTAGCAAATGCACACAACTATGAAGATGTGCAACTTATTTGGTCCACTCAGATCCTGAAGAATAAAATGGCCATAAAATGATCCAGAGCCTAGAAATCTGTAACACAAAGCCCCTAGAAATCTATAGGACCTGAAGGTTTGCCATCCAGCTTTGGAAAATTGCAATTTGAATGAAACAATGTGTAGGGCAGTTGAGTTACTTCCTAGCTTTTTTTAGGGAACCGGAGGGGCTTTCAGCCCTACAGGTGAGAGTTACTTCCTAGCTTTGGAAATTAAGAGGCTTTCCTATTGAAACTATCCCTTCGTATAGGAGGGCTCTTGTTAGTAATTTGAACCTTGATGCAAACACCATTGCTAAAAGACAGAGGGAATTTGCTATTTTTCTAATATACAGTGGCTGTGAAGGTAGCTCTCCCAAAGTTCAATTTCAATTGGAGATTGAGCTTCATGGACATTCCAAGAGGAGCAGAATTTCTTCATGCACTGCAGCAAGTAAGAATAGTAAGAAGCATATATTTGGTTGCGATGCTTCTTTACTATTTGCTAACTGATAAGATGGTTAGTTTCTCTTGCGGGTCATATCATTTTGTTTTTTTTTAGCCTTTGTTATCTGTATGGTTAGCTTCTCTTAGATTTTGCTAGCTGATCAGATGGTTAGTTTCTCTTAGCTTTTTGTATTGTATACCATGCGGCAATCTGGCTGTATCCACAATCATTGACGCTTGAGTTTTGTTTGGAATCATGACAAAACCATTAGAAATTCATTTTGCATACTATCCTTCCCGATTTGGGAGGCTGTTCATTAAGTGCCTTCAAAGAAGGTCTGCGGCCTCAAAATGTCTAGACTATCGGCTGCTTGTTAACTACAAAGGATTCTTGAGAATAATTTTAAAAGATGTTGACACGCAACATTACAGAGCCAGTTAAATTATTTGATTTGATATCTAAATATCTTCTATTGATGCTTTCCACTTTGTAGCATTCAAAAATTTGGGGTCGGGGTTGCAAGGTCAGTCACGGGTTAGACTTTTGGATATGGTTGACCTGTGCACCTCTGAGGTAGCTCTGATCTATTAAATTCTTAGTGATTTCTAAGGCCAGATCCTAAGGATTCTAGAACCACTGAAACATCAATGTTGCATAGATTATCATTTACAAATTTCTGCTCATCCATTAATTCAATTACATAGGGATTTATTCGCAATAAAAAACTGTATATTAATTTACAGTTTAGAAGTCCATATATTAGTTACATGATCCTGTGAACCCGCAATGATTTTTTTTGGGGTCTTATGTAGCTCTTTTAGAGCTTGTGGTTTGACCGGGCGAACCTTATACATTCAATTATTTAGAAATAATTGAACATCAAGCTGTTCTTGATCTCCGGCAATGAGATGATTTTCCATCCGAAATGTGTCATGAGGATGCATATGTGTTGTAGCTTTGTAGTCAAATGTCATGTAAATGAAAATACCCAACTGATTTTACTATCTCCATTTTGTATGTAAAGCAATTTTGGGTTGATTATAGGTGAATGTCACATCCTCGTATAAGAATTCTCGCAGGATGAAGTTAACAGATGAATAGCGTGAAGCTAAGTGTGCTAGGGAAAGAGCGCATGCAACACAAGTGTGATACTTGAGCAAAGGGAGGTGAGACAAATGAACATAGAAGCATGCAAAATATGAGGTCTACGCGAGCGTAGCGCAGGCAAAGAGAGATAAAGGATGGAAAGAGATTGTCAGTGCAACATTGAACAATGATTTCATTGCTGTGGTGAATCCAAAATATATCCTCTATCTCCTATTATATTTAGACAGATTTAGACTAACACGGTGTGTCAACCCTTTGGTATGGATCCTGGTCCATCCAAAATCAATAACAAAACAAAACATTGCTTATGTCATGAGATTTTACATATATTTATTAACTATGTACTTTATTTTATAGGATTCTACATATCCATAGCAACGCACGGGCACTCGGCTAGTAACACAAAATAAATGAAAGAAAAGGTGAGGCAGAACTACAGAAGGCCCACCCTTGACAGATCTGAATCGCTCCCCCACCGGCCACCGTCTCACCAATCAACACAGTCCTGCTCCGCCTCCTCCCCCTCCCCGGCCGCCGCCGGCGGTGCGCCGCTTCCCCAACCAGCGGATCGGAGGATAAGGGAAAGAGGACGATGGCCGACGGGCGGCGCAGCCTCCAGAGGACGATTGAGGGAAAGAGGACGACGGCCGACGGACTGCGCAGCCTCCAGAGGACCATTGAAGCTTTCCGCCGCGGGAACTACTCTGTGGAGTCCGACGGCCACAACAGATCTGAGGTGATGGGTTACATCCATGGGTACTACAAGGAGGCGTTCGATCGGCTCCCGTGCCCTCTGGATCCGCTGGTCCTCGAGGCTGGCTTCTGTTTCGGCTTCTTCGACCCCGTCTCCAACATCATCGCCAACACCGCCGCCTGCAGAGGCTCATCGTTGCCGGTGGAGAAAGAGGCGAATCAGGAGGGGCAGGGAGGGCGTGGGAAGAAGAGGGCGAGATTACAAGCCGGCACCAGCAGCAAGGCGAAGGGGAAGAAGGCCAGTAGCGAGAGTGAAGGGAAGGTGATCTGTACCGATGCCAACCGCATTGCAGCGCGATCGCTTGGGGGCCTCGTCACCTTCCTCACCACCTACTTCCGCTACCTTCCCACCTCGGAAGCCCTGCGTTACCTGCGCCGCGCCAGGGCTGATCTCCTCGTAGCCGTGCGCCTCATCGAGGAGGATCGTGATTCGGAAGCCTTCACCATTGGCCACCCTACCACCAGAGTTGCTCTGACTTGTGCTGCCCTCTCTGCAATGCGTCGCCACGTCACCAGGTCAGATGATCCCAAGGTCACCAGACTTGTGAATAGCTCTCTCACGCTGGCTTCCCGTCTGGACAAGGTCTCTCCCCTCCTGGCGAAACAAGGCCGCCTCTGCAGTTCCACTCTAAATCATCTTTATGAATTATCGTTGGAAGGCAGCCATGGGATGGAAGACTCGGATGGGCAGGTCATGCTTCATGCCATCTCAAGGTTTCCCTCCGGCATAAAGAAGGCGCTATACCCGTTTCAACTTGAACTAGCTCTGATGAAGGTGCTTCTAGATAGAATCCATGGGTTCTATCTCAAGGCAATTTCCTGCATCCCAGCTTCTTGCTTGCGTTCTTGGCACCATCGGGGCCTCCTGAAGGCTGGCCACTGCTATGGGCAGTTTGATCCTGTCACCAACATCATTCTCAACACCATCTGGTATGACACCGTATGTCCCCCACACCAAGAGTTTAAGGTGGACATGATCTACGACGAGGCCCTCACCCGCACTGAGTGCCGTTCCCTCGATGGCCTCATCACCTTTGTAACAAAACTAGTCCCTGCACTCTCCACATATGATGCTACACGATACCTTCTTTTGGACAATGTGGCACTTGACAGAGTCATCTTGAGGGCAGAGGAAGGTGGCTACCAAATATCTAATGATCGACATGGTGCTTACAAGGTCGCTGCTCGTGCTGCAAATCACTCCAACCCTACAGCACTAGCAACCTTTGCATTGGGGTCCATGGAACATGGGTCAAAATTGAAGTCATTACTTGAGAATAATCGTATTCCTCTCCCCTGATGATGTTAAGACCATCTCAACATATTTGTCACAGTATCCATGTAGCAAGCCAGGGCTGGTTCAGAAACTGACCAAGCACGCCTCCCAGATTGTATCTGCCAAAAGGAAGGATTTTGAGGCTCATCAGAGTTCAATTTGCAGCTGTGTTCAAGCTGCGTTAAGGAAACATGCACAAGATACGGCAAGTTCATCATACGTTTTTTGTTTCTCTGATGTTCTTGCATTCTTTGAACCTTGCCTGGTAGATGGCCTTTCTGATCTGATACTTCTTGAACCAATTGCAGGGAGAGGAATATGAACTTTTACAATCTCATGGAGTGAATGCTGAAGTACCCTTTGAATGGCAACTTTGGTTACTATGACAACTACGATGGATACCCGTATTCTCATATCAACATCTGGGCAAGGCTGAAAGGGTCTGCTGATGTAGCTCCCACACTTCTTTTCATCCAGTGTAGAAATGACTCTGAAGACATGGACTCTCAGTTTATGTGCTTGCCTGTGTCGGAGTCATCAAAAGATGCCGGTATGCTCTCTATAAGCTGTATCCAGATTAGCTTGCATGATTGTCCTTAGTAGTGGTATGATTATCCCTTTTATGCGTAAATATCAAGATCTGTATCAAGATCTGTGTGATGCACTGCCTGTGGAAACCCTTACAAGTATGATCTCAGTGGTGCGGAATAATACCGTAAAACAATGCTACTGATAGGAAAAATTAATAAACTAGGCATATTTTCTTTCATCTGCCCCTATAGATATCAGTAAGTAATCTAACCTATGCATCTGCTGTGCTTTCTCACATTCAAGTACTGTGCCCTTACTGTGAACAACATATTGTTGCTGGATCCTGTTTGATGAATACCTTCGTTGGAATTGCCTCAGCCCATGCTAACATGTTATAGTATTGGCTGCCAAAGCATACTCTGATGTTGGTAGACACCTGATTTGGTTGGGTTTGGGTCAAAATGTCAAATAGAGGGGGGAAAAATTAAATGAGTACAATCCCCATTTTCAAGGAATATGAAACCTGTAATTATGCTATCATGCAACTATAATGGGCATAAGATATGGCACCAGAACCTACTGTTGCTTTAACCACTTGATGGTTGTTTAACAAAATGTTACAATTCATCGGCAGTGCCCCCTTTCAGATCTTGCCGATTTATGTTTCCTCTGAACCTGGTCACTGCCAGAACTTCTGTTGCCATCTTGTTGCAGCTTCTGTAATTCCTTCATAAGATTCTTAGGAGGTTTGTTGGCAGTTCTTACGCTGCACTGACGGCAAAGATGCAAAGACGCTCGGATGTGTGTCGGACTAACATTAATTGACGCACCTTTAGCATATTATCACTGGACACTACGCCTCCTGATCTGAGGTGCAACCTGTGCCTTTGAGCCTCTAATGAATAGAAATGTATCAGGAATGCAGTATTATGTGCTGTTAATGTTTATTGTGCATGCATATGCCTTCATTTGTGGGCTTATTCTTGGTTCCTCAGCAAAACTTTTAGACCTGTGCATGCAGGTTTGTATTGCTGATGTTATCATTGTTTTGATGCCTATGTCTAGTCAATGACCTTTTCTTTGTTCTGTTTTTCTTGAGAATAGGTCGGTGCTTCCATTGCGAGCATAGTGGAACCAAAGTTGTGCATCCGTTGTCACATACATACCTTGGGCAAAGCTTTGACTTTGAGGAAATTGCTCGTGGAAAACATTCCATGACAAATGAGGCACTAAATGGAGATGGGGGGCTGAGGACTGTTTTTCTGGATACATCTCAGGATGATTGCATCTATTTTGATCCTGCATGGGATGCTGATTTTTCTATGCGGCTCAATGAGGATGCTAAGAGGGAATTGGAGGGGGAGGACGGGGCATCATCTCGGGCTCAGTTGCGCAAGGTAAAAGAAGTTGCACGAGCAATGGCTGCTTTCATAGATCTCAAGGAAACAGAAACCTGTTGTTCCATGGGGTGATGTTTATCTCATCCTCACTATCTATGTATAATATGTTAGTCATCAAGGCTCTGCAGAGCAAAAACCATTACACATTCAGTTCTTGTTTGTGATATTTTGAGGACAATTTCTTTTGTGTTAGCTGCCATGCAAACACGTATTGGGTTGAATTATCCATCTGGTTGTGTTATTTGATTGTGAAGGAGCTTTACAAATGAATGTCTATTTTTTTCACCGAAACTATCATTACACCCCCGATCTTCAAATAGTTAGCTGGTTTAGATGGTGACACGGTCACCAAGACACTACTTTGACCATGAATGAATTAATACCAACCAACTAGTAATTTTAAACACGCTTAGCAAATGGGTGATGGGTAATATTTTGGTGCGATTGAAAATGAACTTGACCGGTAGGGAATGAACCGCCTTTTCTGTATCCGTGTTAAGGGACCATATGACCTGATCAAGAAAACTCCCAAACCTGGCTCATGCCCAAAAGGTATGACTTCGGTGAAGAAAACCCTGAACTTATGCCCAAAAGCCGAACTGAATGCTAATTGCTAACAAATCATCTATAGGCCGGCACACGCAACCGCACCCACGAGCACAGTGAGTTTTTTTTTTTTTTTGGTGCCGGTGGGTTCCCGACGGGCGAACCTAACACCACCTGAGCTATCGCTCAATCCACTTTGAATCTACCCGTACCAGTTTAAAAGTGAATTTGGTAATATTCAAAGTGTAGTCAAAACTAAATATTTTTAGCTACATGTATAAAAAAAAAAACAGATTAGTTTTATCTTATTTTCTGTGGGTTTGAACTCCAGTCTACCCCATTTTGGTTGAGAGTTGGGACTTATTACGCTTATTAGATACCGTGTCAAGCGTTGCTGGGGACAAATAAATTTTTACATTAAAAACACATAGGTCACACGATAAGATGAATATATACTATAAAATATTTAAAACACACGGATCGCACGATAAGATGAATATACTATGAAATTAAATACCAATGTTATCGTGATATTTAATAAAAATGAATTTTGTGAAATTAATAGTCATGGCGAGCGTTGTGTCGCAGCTCACAAACTCTAATATATTACTCTGTTCTTGAAATATTAGATTTGGTTAATATCATATTTTATATATATTGACAGGAAGAAATATTAGATATCCATTTTTTCATTTTTTTGTGCGTAAAAATGCACGAATATATGACATTGTTCTTGAAATGTAATATATTACTCTGTTTCGTGAAGCTACAACACCCGTTCTCCACAAGAGTGATGAGTATCTTTGAAACACAGGTGAGCCATCCTCCCGTCTTGTATTATGTAGTTTTGTAAGAAGTGCACTATATAAAAAGGTCTTTCCCGTTTTGCCAGGTCAATCCGTGAGAATAGCCTACTTGTTTGCTGCAAACAGTGGCTATTATCTCATCCTAGGCAGACCTTGACTCATTGTTGAGTGAGAGTGATGGGTATCTTTGAAACACGGGTGGGCCGTCCTCCTATCTCGCATTATGTAGTTTTGTGGAAAGTGCATTATATAAAAAGGTCTTTTCCGTCCCCGTCAGTCCATCCACGTAGAATGGCCTGCCTTTGTTTGCTGTAAACAACGGTCATTATCTCATCCTAGGCAGACTTTTTGCTCAGTGTTGAGTGAGTTGCGCAATGGCACATCTTCGATTATGCTCGATGCTAACTTCTTCAAATATTTCACGAGGAATATGGGAACTAAATTATTTTTTATATACATTAAGTATGAGTTTTTGGTGCAAACAAATAGGTAATGGAAACTAAAAATAGTTTTTATGACTGAGAGAGCAAAATTCAGCTTTGGTTAAAAAGCTATCACGATGCTGAATGATAAGAGTAGACCGGAAGATTGGTGAACAATTTAATTTTAATGTCAATCGGAAGTTTCAGTTGTAATGCATGGAAGTTCGGAAAGATCTGGAAAAATTATAGCTGGCAATGCTCAGTCATTAGATAATGGGATATTATGGAGCATATTTGAACAAATATAATAAGTTTGCAAAACTAAGATAATTGAATATATATGGGTGTGCCGGATCATAAACGATAGGGAGCAAAACCTGGTTTTCCGCTAGACGATCTGTGCAGTTTGGCAGCCACATGATGGACAATCAAAGCTGCAGCAGTCAGCAGAGAAGTCCGAGAGCAGAACCTTGCTATTTAGAAAAAATGCTCGCTGAAAAAGAAAACTATATAGCTAAAAAAAAGTTGACAGAAACCTGAAGACAAACACTATTTTTGCTAGACACGAATTAGTGATAGATTTTTGCTAGACACGAATTAGTGATAGGTTATTTTAGTGTTTTCCGTGGCTGTCATCCAATTCACAGAGGCCTAAACAATCACCAGTGAACAACTAACCAATAGGATTGAAGTCATGGACCTGTAACAATAATCTGTACTCTCTCCCGAATTCCAGTCACAGCCACCTATCAAAAACATGACACCATTGGCTTCCCTTCAAAAGCACAAAATTGAATTAACCTAAAAGAAAATTCATAGTTCTTTCAACCTAATAAAACATGGCTGCACACAATGAAAATTATAAAAATTTTCATGTACAGCTAGCTTTGTTCGTATTATATCTCGCAACGATGATGATGATGATGCAAACACATAGAGAAAAATTAGAACTAAATAGTCTGATTTGCTTGACTGAACGATGACTCAGTGAATTTACTATCAAACTACTACCAATCAGACATGTCTTTCAGACTTGTTGTGACCCATCGTTGAACAGCTAGCCAACACACCGATGACCTAGATATGTTTCATATTACTATTCTTGGCAAGAGATCCATATCTGAAAAGACACCGAACCGCAGGCACAAATCCATATTTGAAAAAGATCAATGTTAGTAGCTGCCAGCATACCTATTGGTTGCTCGTCGAAGATCAGCTGGCGTGCAGCGGCGATGGCGCAGAGCTGAGCGCCTGGCGTCCGCAGCGTTAAACAGTGGGGAGGTCAGCGTTGGCAAGGTGTCGTGACGGGCACGCCGGCGTGTCAGTGAGCAGGGCGGCGAGACGACGGGCGCTCCAACGGCGTCGAGGCGGTGGGGCAAGACGGGCTTGCGGAGACGCATGTTGGCCAGCTGGCCGCTGCACGTCGTTCCTTTCTTTTCTTCCATGGCCTGGGCAATGATGGTGTGGGGAAAGGAGGCGATGGAGTCTGATGAAGCTTGATCTAGCCCACCTCTCTTTTGTGCTGTTGTTGCTAGAAGGAAACGAAGGAGAAACTGAAATCCCGGCTTGCACGTACGCGATTTTAGGAAGGAGAAAGTGCCTCCCTTCATATTCTGCCAAGGGACGTGGGAGTTTTGCACAAGCGTTAATTACGCCGGATGGACGCGGATTGATCGAAGGCCACCTTCCTGCCAGGTAGATCGCACGCTGAGGGAGGTAGTGAACCATGATGTGGTAACGGCAAAAAGGAAAGAAAAATTAGTCACAGAAGGAAAGAAAATTAGTCGCAGATGGAAAGAAATTGAGAAAGAAAGAGCGGGATC
>JADLZL010005547.1:0-58999 GCA_015844335.1 Chrysopogon serrulatus | reverse complement strand
CAGTTTCTAATGTGACGACACAAACTGGGAGGCATGTAGACTTGGTAGAAGCATAGTTAATGTTAAACAGAGCGCTATTCTCATGATTGTTAGTGGATAAAAGTTTGCTGGAAGGGAAAAAAAAAAGGAGAGAACAAAATCATACTCAGCTGCATCTATGGCAGTTCGGTAGGGACTCCAGGATTAGGTATGGCAAGCATTGTCAGTATTCTGCGTCAGTCGAGGTAGATATTCATAATAGATAACTGGATTCTAGTACCATTGCATAGTTCGTCCTAGACCTAGAGTAGCATTTTACATAAATCTCTGTATCAAATATGTAAATAAATGGAGTATAGATATTCATAATAACTGAATTCTAGTACCATTGCATAGTATCTATATGTTGGCTTGATCTACTTGCTGGGTGCTGGGTCAACTTGGGGTTTTGGTAGTGATTAATAGCAGCAGCTGCAAGCTAGTTCTGCTGGCGTTCTACAGGAGATTGTTCCTTGGCTACCTCAGCTGTATCAAGCGTTACTGAACAAGCTTTGTACATGGTTGATTTGCTCACTTGGTGAGTTCGAAGGTAGATATTGTGCTTTGAGACAATCATGTTTCTTTTTATGTATGTATGTAACACCGAAGCCTTGTAATAGCACTGCATTGGAATATATAGATCTTTGTATATTTATTTGACTAGACTGCCAGTCCTATTCTTACTACAATACATTTCGTGGTAGACTTGCTCACTTGGCGAGTTCTTAGGTAGATATTATGCTTTGTGCTTTGAGATAATAATGTTTCTATTTATGTAACACAGAAAGATTGCATTTCTTTGTTATTATATGAATACTAGACAATAATGCCATGTGCCTTGCTACGGCAACTCTAGATGTCATTACTTCAGAAATAGTTGCAGCATTTCGGGGGCCATCCCATTCATTATTGAGGGATCTTGAGTGATGCAATAAAAAACTTGTTTGCTATGTATTTAGACATACTATATTTAAGGGTCTGTTTGGATCCAATGAACTAACCGTTGGTTTAAATAGTTGGGTTTTGTGGACTAGTGAACTAGTAACTAGTTGAGCTTTGGATTAGTTATTATTTCATTCCTTAGTTTACCTGTTTGGATCCTTATATACTAATTGTTAGTTAACCAGTTACTAGTTTATGAGATCCAAACAGAGTCTAAGTACATAGCAAAAGTAATAAATCTATAAAAGGCAAAACTTCTTATATAATTTAAGATGGAGGGAGTATTAAAACAATGAAGTTCCTTTTCATTCATGATGTAGCAAACGACCGCGAATCCCTCGCTGGAGGCGTCATTTTCTCTATTAGTCCATCACATCTCCTCCGCTGAGAGCCGTGGCAAGCTGTCGGTGTTTGATGACGGTGATGTCCACTGTCACCATTCCCTCGTTGGGGGCGACATCGTGCGGCGCCAGGCAACAGTGATGTCTATGGGTGTCATTCCCTCGTTGGAGGTGTCGTCTTGTTCCCTAAAAGGCTATCATTGTGCACCTTCTCCATCAGCATGCAGCTCTGCACTCTGCCGATGGGACTTGACGTGATGGCTTCTCCCACATCCCTACCCAATTATACAGGCATGAGGTCCAGAAGGTCTTATATGCTGGCGGACATCTTAGATGGTGGAGAGTTGCTCCTATATACGATATGTACTATCAATATGCATGTACTCCCTCCGTCCCTATTTAGATGTCGCCGTGGTATACGTGCCATAAGTTTGACTTGATTTATAGAAAATACGTACAATATTTATATCTCCAAATAATTTTGTTAAAAAACTAGATCTAAAGATCTTTCCGATGATACTAATTATGGTACTAATTGATGATATTTATTATTTATTAAAATTGCGGCATTTGTTTTTAAAAGCGGCGGACAATTATTTAGGGACGGAGGGAGTACTATCTTCACTAGATGAATGTAGCCATTTGAAGACATAGGAGGGGGAGAGGGTTGCTTCTAGGTGCTGTTTGGTTCGGGGTCCTCGGGCGTAAGCAGTTGCCGCTGCAATCTAATTACGCCTCCTCACGTTTGGTTCTGGTACTCTGTAATCGATACCAGCGTAAACAGTTACGGGCCCGTAGAATAGCGCCGTGACGTGACGTGATCCCGCCCACCATCCGGCGCTAACGGTTCCCAGTTACTTCCCTTGCGTGAAACAAACAAATCAAGGGTATCGATTACGTGGAACAGATACCGCTTTGATGTGATCCCATTTACGTTGCCGTTTACAACGCGGAAACAAACAGCACATGAAGACAGGACGATGAAAGCAAAAACAATAAAGAAGTTCTGAAGCTTAGTCTTTGTAGCTTTTTTTTAGTTCTTAAGCTCGCTTTATTGTTATTTTTTATCCTTTATTTGGAGGCTCTGAGCTTAAGAGATCATGTAACTTTTGGTTGTGCAAGCGAATGTAGAGTCTGGATTTTATATCCTTTATCTAAAAAAAGAAAGTACTAGGGTCCTTTTTAGGAGTAGCGTATTGTTTTGTAGATGTAACCCACTTCCGCCTGAGTTGCTTGCTTCTCTGATGTGCTTTGCATTGCAAATCTCACCATGGACAAGATCGACTTGGACATAATAGAAAAATGAAGAACAGAAATACGAGAAGGGATAAAACATGGATATAATAGAAGTATGAAGAACAAAAATACGAGAAAGGGATAGAAGAACGTGAGGGGATAGAAGAAGGATAGCTGAATGGGTTTGATCTGTGTCGTGGAGGCTCCAGGATTCACGGGCCGAGGATGTGGATTCGCTCGCGCTCGTGTCAATCCTCTCTCGCCGCACTTGGCTTTCTTGGGGCCGTCGTTGTTGCCGCCCGCCACGGCAATCACTGCAACGAACCCTCGCCTCAGTCAGGAGTAGCCAGCAAAGGGAGTTCCGGGTACCCTTGCTTTGTCACCGGCCTCAACTGGAGGCCGCCGCCGTCGCTGCCGCGAGGAACCCTCGCTCGGCCCCGTCGGGTGTAACCAGCAAGGGGCTGTTTGGATAAGGAGGATAAGGAATAGGATAGAGAAAGATAAATAGATGAACGGTCGTGATTAAATAAAGCGTAAACAATGAATGGGTAGAATGCAATAATACTCTTTGGGAAGGGTAGGATAACCCTATCCCAATCTCTATTCCACCCCATCCAAACATGCCTGATACGTAGATGTTCTCGATAGATGTCGTATTTTTACTCGGGCCGAAGCCCGGAGGGGACCACATTTTTCTGTCGGTTTCGGGCTGTAAAAATAGTCATCTCACCAGGTTTCCAAATAGCGATTTTTAAGTTGGGTTGAAAAATTCAGAGACCTATAATTTGCAGTGATTTTGGTCAAAAACTGATCTTCCAAACAGGGGCTAGGTACTCCCTCCATCCCTTTTTAATTATCGCTTGCGCTTCTCAAGAAAACAAACACCGGTAATTTTATTAAATACTAAATATCATCGATTAGTATCATAATTAGTATCATCGAAAAGATCTTTGAATCTAGTTTTTTTAACAAATTTATTTAGAGACATAAATATTACACATATTTTCTACAAATCGAGTCAAACTTGTGGCACGAAAACCCAGGACAACAACAATTAAATAGAAACAGAGCGAGAGAGAGAGAGTATTTCTATACCTGTGCATAAGCAAAAGTTAATTCACGTGGGGTCGCGCTCCTCGAGAGTGCGACCCATCCCGGCCTGGCGACGTCCATGCGGCCCGGAGATCCTCCGCGGCCTGGACACACGCCCATGCGGCTGGCCCACCGTGCTTTGTTTTTTCTCTTCTGTTATTATGGCAATTCATCTTTTTGTTTTTCAAAATTTTCTATTTGTTATTTTCAGTTTTATTTTCTGCTAATTTCAGTTTAATTTTTCATTGTGTATAATTTTCTCAATTTTATTTTTATTTTTTCATTGTTTCTTTTATTTTTATTTAAATGATTTTTCAATGTCTTTTTATTTTAAGCTTTCAGTCTATTTTTCTCATATTCTTTTTAGTTTCAGTTTCAGTCTAGTTTTTTTTTTAGTTTTGGTTTTTAGTCTCTCTTTTAGGTTCAAAATGCATTTCTAAATCTTACATATTAGTTGTATAATAATTGACCCTCTAAGTTGGTATCTTATACAATGCTTCCTCTAATAATTTGTCCCTCAAGATGTAGCTTGTTTCTTTTTTTTATGGTGCTTCTTCTAATAATTTTCCCTCCTAATCAGCAAGTCAATTTTTTCTAGATTTTTTAGTTTCAGCTTTTAATTCTTTTTTTAGTTTCAGTCTTTAGTCTCCCTGTTAGGTTCAAATGCATTCCAAATCCTACATATGAGTATGTGATAATATTGGCTCAAAGCTAGCAAATGTGGAGGACAGAGACAGGGACATGTATGTCGTGTTGTGAGAGAGATGGATATCGTGAAACATGCGCTGCTCTGCGCTAGGGCACGCTAGACGAAACTGCTTGTTTTCTGTTTACGCCGTTGGCGTATTTACCTGCTTCCTTCTTGTATTTACACACGTTAGACGAATAATATATAAATTGGCGTTCTGTGGGTTTCCCAGGACCAGGGTGGACCGAGCAAGTGAGTTGTACTTGTGACGATGATGACCTCTGCATACTGGCTGCCAGGGAACCATGCAGACTGCTGAGGAGCTCACAATGGCGAGCCAAGCAGCTAGCGGTGGTGGTGGTGACCTTTCCATCCAAATGCCTGCGGCGGCCGTGGACCCTGCCAGTGGCGAATCGCAGCGGAGCGGGGACGCTGCCGCTAAGCCGGAGAAGAGTCTCAACTGCTTCGTGCGCGTTCTTGCCACCATGGAGTTGGTGGGCAATGCTTTGGGAGCGTTGGCTTCCCTGTCGGCGACCTTCGTCTTGATTGGTGGTTACCGCAATTCACTCCAACACGTTGACTTCTGGATAGCCACGGTCATGATCTTCATAGAAGCCTTCAGGTGCGCGCATCCTCGTAGATCAAGGCACTGCCACTTCAAGTTTCATCAGTTTTTATCCAATTCTCTCTTTTTTCTAGAAAAATGGCTATGTCACCCCCTCAACTACGAGGGATAGAATACTTAACGTCTTCAATTATAAACTCGGTTTTTCTACTCTCTGAACTTTTTAACCGGTCAAATTACCCCTTGAAACAGTTTTGAACGGCGGTTTTGCTACAGTAACGTAATTTTGTCTTTTTCTTTTTTATTTATTCTGGCTAAATCTTTAAAAATTATAATAAATCATAGAAAATCATAAAATAGAAAATCTAATTTTGTTAAACTCTAAATGAGTAGATCTGCACAGTGAATATATAATATGGTATATTTTATCACAAAATTTTTTGTTGTAACTTTAGATCTATGTTTTTTTTAATTAATTAGAATAATTCATAGCTGTAGTTTCTATGATCAAATTGATGAAATTTTTATGGTGGGCTTATTATTATATGCTCAAATTGTAGTAAAAAAATCATACTCAATAGATCATGTATAACTTAGTTATATATATTTATTTAGGTTATATAACTAAGTTATACATGATTCAATGAGTATGAAAATTTTATTATAGATCAAGCATGCAATAATTAGCCTACCATAAAAAATTTCATCAAAATTGGATCATAGAAACCGTGGCTATGAATTTTTCTAATTAATAATAGAAAAGCATATATCTAAAGTTACAGCAAAAACTTTATGCTAAAATATACCATATTATATAGTCACTGTGTAGATCTACTCATGTGGAGTCCAACAAAATTAGATTTTTTATTTTATGATTTTCCAGTGATTTACTATGATTTTTTAGAAATTCAACCAAAATCAATAAAAAAGAAAAAGACAAAACCATGTTACTGTAGCAAACCACCATTCAAAACCACTTCAGGGGTAATTTGACCGGTTTCAAGAGTTCGGAGGGTAGAAAAACCGGTTTTATAGCTGAGAGGATTAACTATTCTACCTCTCATAGTTGAAGGGATAAAGTAGACTTTTTTGTTTTTTCTTCCATTTCTGCTGTTATATCATCATGTAACTTCTAAATCTAGTGTTTTTTTTTTTCTTTTGTTTCTTTGCTCCGTCGAACTTTGGTATGCCCATAATAGGGTGTTCATTCGCAACTTCAAATTGGACAACCAGTCATTATTTGGGAGCACTAAGGCACTCAGAGGGATACGATCATCTTTTGCTCGCTTGCTAGGGCGACCTCGGAAAGGGAACGAAGTGCTGCTGATCATTAGTTGGGTTATGCATATCTTTGATCCTTTCACGCTGTTGGGATTAATTGGGAGATTCTGTCAGATGGCGGGACTAGCTTTTATGACCAGGATGCAACTTACAGAGGCACCTCGGCTGATGAGACAGCTGATTGAGGAAAGACCGTTGCTGCTGTGGCCGGTTCTAATTATCCTACCCGCTATTGCTGTCTTGATTGTCCCCTTCGCAATTCAAGCTGGCGTATTCGTTCTGTTTGGGTTGGTGTCGAAGCCCATGGATCAGCTGGCTGCTTAGTGATGCAGTCCTGGAGTCATTCACCAGACAGCCCCTAATTGCCGCATTGCTCATTATACCGAAGGTCTTGGCAGTGGTGCTGCTCAACTTGAGGCTCAAATGTATTACCACCCTAGCAAATCATCGTTGGGGCCAAAGGATACTATATTTGCTTAAACTGATTTCAGTCTTATCATTGGCTTCTGGTTTGCCAGGGGCCAAGGAATTTACTGCAGTGGTACTACTATTTGGCAGCCAACAGGATCCGGCGGTCGCGAATAATCTATTTGGCCGATGCCTTGACGTGATCATGAACCTATGCTTCCTTTGGACTTTAGTACTTCCATCCCCAGGCAACATCGGCCCTTCCGAACTCATTGTGCTACCCATGCTACTGATTGGTAACTTGCAGATCCCAGCAGCTGTCGCTCAAATTGGGCTATCGTCTTGGCGCCTAGTCAGCTTGCACGGCGATGGCCCAAACATGAAGGCATCCATGGCGGTCTTCTACGGGCTGGAGCTGTGTCAAGGGTCACTCTACATCGCTGCTTGCATTTTAGCGCTCTTTTCCTTCTTCCCTCGCAGATCGCTTGTCCGTCACTCAGGTTTGGGAGGCAAGAGGGGAGCCAAGGCTGTCGATCTGTACTACGATCGTGCCTACACGACACGCATGGAAGCTGGCGTGTTTGCAGAGGACACCATCAGCCTTGCCAGCTTCGCAGTCGATTCCCTGAACTCTACTACCTCCAGCTCGACCTCTAGCTCACGTGACAAGCAGCTTGCTGGGGTCCGTGTTCTTCACAGTCTGCTTCTCCAACCAAGGGACTCCGGTCAAGAAATAATCTCGGTGATCACCAAATCCGAGAAAGCAGTGCCCACATTGATCGGCATGCTTGGGTGGACATGTGAACAGGACAGAGATATCAGGTTATTTGCCGCCAGGGTCACCAAGGAGCTCTCCGGCGACCTCAGAGTCGCTAGGATTCCCGGCGCCATGAAGCTGGTTTCTTCTCTCCTTGATGCTGAGAAACCATCAGCATCTGAAAATAACCAAGGGGTCCGTGATGATGGTCCTGCTTCACTAGGGCCTCAGGTTAATGGTGACAATCAAATCGGAGGCAGCAACGGAAATAATCAACCACAAGATGAAGAATCTTTGGGTAATGGAGGGAATGCAAGTAACCGACCTGCACATGAGCAAGAGCAATCGGAACATCGAGGAGGCAACCATGAAGCGCGGTGGTGGTCTTGGGTATGCCAGTGTTGGCCGTTGATGAAAAAGAAGTGGTCCATTCTACCCATACTAGGCTTGAAAATACTTGAGGGCCTTGCTTGCGACACTGACAACTGTGCAGAAATTTTGAAAGTCACGGGCCTCATCCCAAAGATCATAGGTCTCACAAGCTACAGTGGCAACAACGAAAAACTGATGAGTTCGTCGCTGAATTTGCTGAGGAGCCTTGCAACCACCAACGGGAAACTTGGTGCAAGTCTCCGGAAAGAGCTGTGGGACAGCCCTTTCTGTTTCTTGGTTTGCAATCTCGCCGGTATCTTGGAGCACAGTCGTAGCCCTGAAGTATTGAAGCCGGCGATGGATATCATAGCCATTATGGCCTGGGATGAGGTTGCAAGGCACGAGCTTGGGAGTGTCCAAGTGATTATTCGCAAGTTAGTGAATGTATTCATCTGTGGGCAGCGTGGCTATTCGGCAACCAGCCAGCACCAACATCAGCCGGCAGCTGCAACTGGGAACCCAGACCCAGCAGCCGAACTATATGATCTGTCAGTGCGAGTGGCTGCAGGGGAAACACTTACCAACAGCATGCAGCCGGCAGCTGCAACTGGGAACCCAGCAGCCGAACCCGAACTATATGATCTGTCAGTGCGAGTGGCTGCAGGGGAAGCACTTACCAATCTTGCAATGGAGAGCCCTGCAAATTGCTTGGCTATATTGGAGGAACGGCAACCGGGATATGAACTCGTCAAGGATCTCAAGGACATGCTTGGTAATGACCACCAGTACAGATGCGTTGCAGCGAGTCTACTGTGGAATTTGTGCGCGTGCTCTAGGATCAGGGACAGGCTGTGGGGTCCACAGGCAACCAATAATCACTTCTTATCTGCCTTGCCAGTGGTAAGTCATTGAAGCGCGTCTCTAAATTATTAGTACTAGTATGAGAAATTAGATTATCTTCTCAATGAATGAGCCCATAATATATTACCTCATCATTTCATTAAGTGCAATATATACTTCCTCTATTCCAAACTATAAATTGTCTGACTCTTCTAGGTATATAGTTTTTACTATGCGTTTAAATATATATTGTGTCTAGATATATAAGTATGTATCTAGAAAAAACAGAATAGCTTACGATTTGAATTGAAGAAAGTACAGTAGAGCATACATTAATTTTAACGGGTGCACTTGATATCCCCGACTCGTCGTGAGTTAACTGACCTTTTCACCGAATCATTACACATGCAGGTGCTGGAAAGAATAATGGCTGCAGAGGGAAAACAGTTGGAGGCCCTAATCGGCCTCGCTTCACAAATCTGTTATGCCCTCCCCCCTCAATGCTTTTTCCAAGGGCTTGAGCCACCTATAATTGAAGAGAACCCAATTGGAGAAGCATGCGTTAGAAAGCTGGTTGATACACTCAACTCTAATAGGAGACCGAGTCATGAGTACCCCAGGATGAGAACGCTATCCTCACTACGTTACTATCTTCAGAAGAAGAGAAGGGATGATGGATGCACTATCCAAGGCAGAAATGAGCCTATCTAGAGTGGAAAAGTACAGGGTCTTCTTGGGAAACGAAGGAGTGGTTTTGGAGCGTGGCTTGCCTATGCGCGACCTAGTGGCAAGAGCAAGAAGGCTGATTGATTCTGCAACTGTTACTCGTGCTCAACCAAACGGCCAAGCATGACCTGTCATACCCTTGAGCTGTTTCAGTCCACTGTCGCTGTATTCCAGTGTATTGTGTAATTTTTTTTAATAAGTAACTCTGACTCCAGGTGCTCAACCAAACGACAATACATGATCTGTCATATCCTTAAACAGTTTCAGTCCGCTGTCGCTGTATTCCAGTGTGTAAATTTTTTTTGAATAAAGTGTATTGTGTAATTGTGTCCCTGGCCTTGTTGCTCCTTGCTAGTAGACCATGGTTTTGTCATTCCTTTCCTGAATTGATTTTTTGTTAGAAATAGTCCAAATTAATCTGGCTAGACTGAATTGTCGACCGCCGAACTATTGTAATTCAAATGAGTAAATCCTGGTTGTCCTTAAAAATTGTATCACAAGCATATCTCACAAAGCACATAAAGTCGTAACTCATAAAAAACACAAGGCATATTCTGATTCAAATGAGCTAATGATTCATGATCTAAATGTATGTATCTATCCCTAATACTAAAGAGGCAAAATTTCTCTCCACCTTTTTTTATCCGTCTCCCCTAACTAATCAGGCAGTGGAGGGTTTTTTTCATCCTGATTTATATTTCGTGTCTTGCACGATGTCAAACAACAAATATACGTTTGTTTTCCTTCGTTTGCATCCAGATGTTTAGCAACAAGTATACATTTGTTTTCATGTATAGAACATGAATCCGTATGGAAAGGCTATTTATTTTTAGGATGAATGAGAACACTAGCTAAGATTGTTTTGGCGAAACTATAAAGATTAATCTGTCGTGATAGTCGCTTTTGATGGAGATAATAATGGTTGTTTGAAGCATGAATGTTGTACAGAATATTTAAGTTAAATGGTTGTCAAATCTTCGCTAAAATACACTGAAGCCACTCCAGATCAGATGGCTACAGAGCCTTATTACCTTGTTCCCGAACTGGCAACAGGGTCCTATTTGAACCCAAAATGACATTTGGGCTGTGTCATATTCCCTTATATATACTGTCTTCTTCGTCAGCCGTGGGATGAAGAATGGAGGGCATCGGGGAGTGGTAAAGTCACAGGTGTCGTTTCTTCACCAAGTTAGATAATCTGCACCGACATGTTAGTGCTTAGCGGCTACTTTCTCCGTTCCTAAATAAGTGTCGCCGTGAGATACGTGCCACAAGTTTGACCTAATTTATAGAAAATACGTGTAATTTTTATATCCCTAAATAATTTTGTTAAAAAACTAGATCCAAAGATAATCGACGATATTTATTATTTATTAAAATTATCGGCAGTTATTTTTCGGGAAGTGAAGCGACACTTATTTAGGGATGGAGGGAGTAGGTGTTTGCCTTTTTATTTGTTGTTTTTTCCAACTACTCATGTTTCTTGCCAGAGCAGATAGCGTTTTCATACAAACATTTGGTTCTTATAATTTTTATAGCGAGAAGATGAGAGCTGGGTTTTCATACAAGCAACTAGCTAGATATGGAAGCACAGATATTGGTGTGTCCAGATAAAAGTATATATGAGGAGAAATTAAAAAGATAATGTAATAAATTTTATATAATAAAATAAAAAACTTTATAGATAAATAGAAATAATTTGTCCTTATAACTTATAGCAAAGTATTTAGTTCTATTATTGACCTCGCTATAAGGAGCGTACTCTCTACCCTTAGGGCTTGATGTGGATGCGCTAGCACTGGCGAAGTTAGAGTGAATCAGAGGAGGTGCACTTGCCTTGTTGATGAATGCATAGGAGTATACACGTATGTTGTACGGGTGCAAATATGGTGAAATTTTAATCATATTTACTGTTTTTGCAAGTTTTGAGAAGTGCACCTAAGAATAACACAGCTTGGCCCCAGCGCAATAGCCGCCACCAAGGCCGTTCACATGTCCTCAGTAAACAGGCACTTCATATCAATACAGGTTCTCTGAAGTTTCCATATTGCGCGAGCAGACCTGATAGAAGCACTCATTCGGCATTTCGGCCAACCACGTCACTGTAATCTTGCTGCGTTTTCCACAGTCTATCATGTAGCAGTAACCAAAGGAAGAATTTGGAGGGGGAGGGCTGCTTCTGCTTTGTGTAAAGCAGAACATGAGGTGAACTGACTGTCTAACCATTTGGTGTAAATTTCCATACAATCAATCAGGTGGCGTGCTAAAACGGACATCGATCTTGTGTCTAAGCGGCTCTGCCTTCAGTCTCAAGTTTCTTCATTGAAAGACTTGTGATCACTCCCACAGACCGACACCCACGAGCCTTGACTTTTGATGCGGCGGCGGCGAAGAAGTCCAGGCTCCAGAGTAGTCGCTGTACAGTACACGATGCATTTCCGGCCCCGAAGAACTAAATGCCCACATATAGTGAAGTGAAAGGACAATCGCATCATCTTACTAGTTAAAGGAAATAGATTGCAAAATTACTGTTACGCCTAAAAACGAAAGTGCGAGTACGAGCTATATATCGCTGCCGCCGCTTTGCTACGGGAGTGTCGGTGTCGACGTGTCGTCCTGCCTTCGTCCCCTAGGACGAAAGGCTATGGAGGAGCAAGCAGCCATCCAGCTGGTGGTTCCCCGAGTCAAGCTCGGCGCCCAGGGATTAGAGGTGCCGAAGCTGGGGTTGGGGTGCTTCGGCCTGACGGGCGCTTACGGATCGGCGCTCGACGACGAGGCGGCTGCCGCCGTCATCGCGCACGCCTTCCGTCGCGGGGTCACCTTCTTCGACACCTCCGACATCTACGGGCCTCTCACCAACGAGATCCTCCTCGGCAAGGTCCGTATCGTATCGTATCGTATGCCTGTCTCAGTATCTCTGTCCCTTTAATTTCTAGCGAATATCGATCCTCTCTTTCTTCTATCGATCGGAGTGTCGACGTGCGCGCGCGGTGCGGCATGGCTATTGTTTGTTGCAGGCGCTGAAGCGGCTGCCGCGGGAGCAGGTGCAGGTGGCCACCAAGTTCGGGCTGAGGCGGGACGCCGCGAGCGGCGGCGCGTGGACCGTGTGCGGCCGGCCCGAGTACGTGCGCGCCTGCTGCGAGGCCAGCCGCCGCCGCCTTGGCGTCGACTGCATCGACCTCTACTACCTGCACCGCGTCGACACCAGCATCCCCATCGAGGACACGGTCTGCGGTGCAACTCTTCTGCTGTCATCGGTGCTCATCGGAGTTATTAATTCCCGGCTTATGAATTATTTGTTATGTGCCAAATCCAAATTCGCGGCAGATTGGCGAGCTCAAGAAGCTGGTGGAGGAGGGGAAGGTGCGGTACATCGGGCTGTCGGAGGCGAGCCCCGACACGATCAGGCGCGCGCATGCGGTGCACCCGATCACCGCGGTGCAGATGGAGTGGTCCCTCTGGTCTCGCGACATCGAGCCCGAGATTGTGCCGCTCTGCAGGTGAGCTCGCTGGGCTGCACCCTGACCAAGTCACCAAACTAACCAGGCGCATCATTCTATTCGACTCTTCGTGATTATCATGTAACCGAATGCATTATTGTGTTATGTGGATGCCAGAGAATTGGCCATTGGAATTGTTCCTTACAGTCCGATTGGCAAAGGGTTTTTCGGCGGAAGAGGAGTCACGGAACAAGTGCCCGCTGCATCTAATCTGGTAGATACACTCTATCAGTCTGTGCTCCTGCGTGACTTTAGAATTTTTTTTAAAAAGAAAAAAATTGAACAAGCAGTTTTTGCCCATCGGATTATTACTTCGCAGAATCTGATTTTGACCATCAAACTTCAAAACCAAATATATATTATCTTGGAGATGCACGAGGTTGGCATAACCTTGAGATCTTCCAAGGTATTCAAAATTCATTGGGTCCTTTTGGTTCAGCTCCAGGTCTAATATATAGATGGTGGTAGGAACAAGTAAGGTCTAAATAATTCTAAATAGATCAGCAATAGATAGATTATATTTTAGATTTTTTTTTGCTACTGGTTATAAACTTTTAGTAATTTAGCCACTTTTTTTTTTTTTTCGTAGTAATACGTTTATGGCCAAAACCACCTTTAACCTTTAAAACCTATCCATGGCCAAATTTGTCCAATTTTGATAGTTGGATAGTCAAAGATATTTGATTTTAGTGTTTGATGGCTGAATTGGACTCAGACGATAATTCAATGATTAAAAAGACTTCTTTCTTTTGAAAAAAAAAGATAAGTTAACAGTTTGCATACACAATGCCCGACTAGTTCAAATGATGTATCTTCTATCATCTTGTTTTTATTTGTACGCTCTCTATCCATTTGTGATGAAATGACTTTACATGTCACCATCCAAATGCACGGTTTTCTTTCTTTGCACGTCACCTACATGTGTCTTCAAAATGCATCTTGTTCAAACATTATCTTAAGTTATGATAGTTCTTGTTACAACCGGGTGTTTTGCGATACCATGATTTTATTTTTTGACTCTAAAATTTTGATCTTATTAGTTGCTGCATTTTTTTTGTCCACATGTATTGTTCCTCTTATATGTTCTATTCAAAACTCTTCTTTTGTGCTTTGTTCAAATATGGATTTTATGTCTTCAACTACATTATTTATTACTATGATCGGATAAAAGATCATTTAAGTTTCCACCGCACCACTCATTATCGTGATGTAACTTGAATAGGAGGGCACAACAGTGCTAATTAATATTATACTTGATGTAATATTTTTCAAAAAAAAATAGAGTACTAACAATTATACTTTCAATATGGATATGTCATAATGTTTCGGTCAAACATATAAATTTATAACAACTTACATAAATGATTTTCATGAATATTCATATATTAATTTAAAATGAATTTACCATCGTTACATGGGTTGACAATGGAAAATGTGTGCTTATTGCAAGTTAGTTGTACATAATAATAGTGATAGAAGTGAGTAATTTAGAAACATATACAGATATGAGTTTATTATGGTTGTGTATGATTACAATTTAGATGTAGATTGAGCAGTATTTTAGTTTATTTTTAATAATGACAAAGGTAGGTAACTTAGATGATCAATATAAATATATTGGCAGGTGGGTAATTTTACGGCAAATTTAAGGGGTTATTTATGTTTCTCCTAATGGCAGAGGTGGGCCTTTTTAGAATAAAAAAAATATATCAGATCTAGTGATTATTAGTATCAATATTGATTGAGTCCATCAAATTGACTTCAGATCTTTTAAATTTTCATGGTAATTTTTAGGGTTTATCTTTCTTTCTATCGTGTCTCATAAAAATTAACATGGAGACTTCGGTTAGAGTGTCCAGTGGTACTAGTAAGATTTTTCCTTGAAACATCTTTTCCTTGACCATTTTTACTTTGTTTTATCAGCGAAGGCACCCAAGGTTTTCAACAGAAAATCTGGAGAAAAACAAGCAAATTTATATGAAAATGGAAGAGCTGGCCAAGAAGCACCGGTGCAGCCCTGCTCAGCTAGCTCTAGCTTGGGTTCTGCATCAAGGGGACGATGTGGTTCCTATACCAGGTGTGCCTATGTAATTCCAGTTTGATAACATTAATGCCATATCAATACTTTATATTGATTTCTTCTCCCAATACTTCATACAATAAATAATTATCAAAACATTATCTAAAAATAGATAATTATCAAAAAAATTCTGTCTATTCTTTTAGTGGAAAGTGAAATCTAGCATTCGGAGGTCGTAAATAGGTGAAGAAAATAAGATAAATGATCTAAATGGCATCCATCTTGAGTAATGACTATATTTGGTTTGACTGAGGAACAGAAAGCACATTCAGAAAACATACAGAGCTCCCTTTCAAATGTGTATCGAAGTGGTAAGACCTTTTGCGAACTACTGATGAGTGATGTATGATTCATTTGCTAAGCTGCAAAATGTCAGTATTGGTTCCAAACAAGACATATGTGCCATTCTTGAACCCTTCTTGGTCCCAAGTTCCAAGCAAATCATCAGCGGTCAAGATTATGACCTGATCAGCGTTTGAATAGTTCCACTGCCAGCATTTAATTAGTTGACAGAAATATTCTCTAAATTTACTCAGGAACAACGAAGATTAAAAATCTAGATGCCAACATTGACTCCTTGAAGGTGAAGTTAACGGATGATGATCTGGAAGAGATCAGCAGCGAGATACGCGAAGAAGACGTCGCTGGTGCGAGACAGAACACTTCTTTCGGGCCCACTAATTGGAACTACGCAGACACGCCAAGGAAAGGGAGCTGTTGAAATAATAAAATGTTGTAGCAGCAGATGGGCTATTCTGTCTGCAGTTCTGCTAAATTATTCGGGGTAGTATATCTTGAGAACACACTTGTACCAGAAAATGTACGACAATGCATGATACCTCGTATCATCAGGAAATATTAGTAACGGCAAGTTGATTTTACAAGTGCTGGAAATAGATGTTATATTTTTCTAGCAACATCAATGTTTTCTGCTGTGCGACAGTCGTGATAATCATATTTAGATAACATATGTCTAGGTCTGGCAACGGCGTGTTTGGTTGGTCACATAAACTGGCTGATTGGCTGTGAGAGAAAAATATTGTTCAAACAGTTTATAGCAACAATAATTGTTGCATCATAGTGAATTACTCATCAGGAATAATGATCATAAAGTTTGATTTTGTGAGTTTTTACATAAAGTGAATATTCTAGTGTAGGGCTTATGCTCATATGGTCACACCAAGATCTCAACTAGTATATCCAGTAAGGTCCCTACTTCAGTCTCCATAACTAAATTTAGAGACCCGGGCTAAAAAAACATGCTCTAGCAGGACCCCTACTAGGCCCCGAAATTTGTTTGAGCCTCAAAATTCTTCTGTCAGAACCAAGTCTTGTTGGATCACCCCTTGGCCCCCATCCAGTCATTTCGTCCTCGTGCGTGGACGAACCGCGACTCTTCCGTTGCTCGTGGTGCGCCCCTTCCCCTCGGCCGAGCTCGACAGTCTATGGTGCGCCCCTTTCTCTCCAGCGAGCTCGATAGTCGGCTTCCACCTGGCACGGTAGCGAGTAGCCATGGCCGTCTCCCTCTCTCCTCTCCGCACGGGCGCAAGCAATCATGGCCGAGTGTCTTTCTCCTCCGGTGCGGGTGGCCGTGACTCGAGCGGCTTCCTCCCCCGTTGCGGTGCGGTGGCTTCCTCCCCGCCGGGGAGGGTTTCCTTCACCGGTGACGTGCGGCGGCTTGCTCTCACCGGGGACGGCGGCTTCCTCCCCGCTGGGGGACGGCTTCCCTCACCGACTAGTGCCGTGCAGCGGCCTCCTGTCCTCCCACCGGGACAAGCTGGGTGCGGCGGGAAGAGTTCTTCTGTGGACAGGTAGGAGAGGAAGAAGATGAAAACAGGATGACAAGTGGGCCATATGTGTCATCCTCTATTTTCTGCTGGAATGTTTCTCAAAAATAAAGCACTTAAAAAGTTAGGAGAGCCCCTAAACAAAACGTGGGGGCCCTGTTTTGGGGGCTACCGCTGGAGTTGCTTTTGGTACATGTATGCTGACTCTCATTTGGTAGCCGAGGCCGAGAACAAAGCAAGACATTTATATTAAACAAAAATGCAGCTGCTTTCAGAAAAATTATTATTATACTGCAGATGTGTCTACATGTGCTCAAGGACTTATCTGCAACTCCGGATAAGACTATCCGCACTCACGTCCGGGAAGCGTCCCGGGACGCGCTTTTGATGGACGGAATCGCCGCAGCGTCCCGGGAGCCGAGCCGGCGTCTCGAATCGGGCGCGCCGCCCCGCCAAACTCGGCGCGCGTAGCGCTGTCCGGGAGCGCCTGCGTGGCGTGGGCCCCACGTGGCGTCGGCGTGCGCCAGGCCGTGTAAGAAGGAGAGAAGGGAGAGAGGGAGAGGAGTTATCCGCCGGAGGAAGGGAGAGAGCAGTCCGTCAGGGCGTCGCGCCTGCGGGCCCCGCGCGCGCGCTCGCCTGCAGGCCTCCGCGCGCGCTCGCCCACGCACCACGCAAGCTCCGCCGCTGGACGCAACCGCTGCGCCGCGTGAGCTCGCCGCCGACGCGGCCGCTACGCCGCGGGCTTGCCTCCGCGGCGCGAGCTCCGCCGGACGGACGCAGGCGCAGAGCCGCCTCCGCGCGCGCTCGTCTGCGCCGCGCGAGCCGCGCTGAGCTCAGCCGCCGGGAGCCGCCAGGAGAGAAGGCGTCGCGGCGTACGCCGGACGCCAAGCAATCAAGGCCAAGGAAGCGGCCGCCGCTGACGCTGGGTGCCAGCCGCGCGCCCAGCCCGCCGCTGCCGCCGGCCGTGCCCCAAGCCCGCCACGCCGCTTCCCCCCCCAGCCGCCGCCGCCGCTTCACCGGCGCTCCATCTTGGCGTTCGCCGGCGTCGGGACCACCAAGGCCCAAGGGCGGCTTCCACTGCTGCTGGGCCGGGCGCCAGGAGAGGGAGGAGCATGGAGGCGGAGGAAGGGGAGGGCCGGCCGAGAGAGAGAGAGAGAGAGAGAGAGAGAGAGAGAGAGAGAGAGAGAGAGAGAGAGAGGGGGGAATGGAGGAGTGGCCGGCGTGGGTGAATTTATTATTAAAAAAGGGTCGACAAGTGAGTCCCGCAAATGAATAGAGGATGATATAGAGTATGGATGGGTGCGGAAGAAAGTGGTATAAAAAGACAATCTCGATGACCAGGACGGAATATTCCGTTTAGAGGATGAATTTAGAGTATCATGAGTGCGGATAGCCTGATCGGGTCAAACATTGCATGATTTACTTCAAATTTGAACTGGACTTACTCCTCAGAATCCAAACGTGCACTGATATGGCACGTGATCACAAAGAACAAAAATAAATCATATTTGGAAGGAGAAAAACACCCGTCCACCAGTCACCAAAGTTGGATAGGATGAAATCCAGATGTGTTCGCACATGACCATACAATACAAAAATAAATCATATTTTGGAAGGAGAAAAGGACCCATCACCAGTCGGCAAAGTTGGGAAACATAAATGAATGTGTTCGCCGCAAGCTATTCTCGCGATACGAGGAGTCGTGCGGTTTACAAGGCTTAGGGGTGGTCCTAGGGCACACCGGAGCCCTGTAAACCGCACGGACTCTTCACATCGATGAAGAGCTCATCATTCAGAAGAACAGATCTCCAGAAGAAGCAAAGCAGAAGAATCATGGAGACTGGAGAGCATTGCAGGGGAAGCATGAAACACAAATGGGAGCAGTCTTGCGGAGGTGGAGTCATAAAGGGTAGTAAGGTGCTCGGTGAGGAAGGCGTATGTGAGGAAGGTAAAAGCAGCAGTTCTGAAGCGTGGCTTTAGTTGTTGTAAGTTGGCCAACCTAGGATTCGGAGATGATATAGTAAGCCTTGCTATAGCACATTGAGGTTCTATTAAGATGTCATCTGGGGATGGTTGCAACCTAAAACAGATTTGACTGATTTGATTATCTTATTCATTATGATTATCTTATCCGTAACATAAGGTCGTTCCCAGTACAATGTGCTCACTACCACAAAATTTGGTTTAAATAACTGACAGATGCAGTGTGCTGCAATGATGAAATCTACTTGCCTGTGCTAGAATGCCAGTAAACTATGGTTGCTTGTGGAAAACCTAGCATACTTCTTCAGGATGGAACAGGAACAGGAAGAATTCAAGAAAGGGTAGTACTATGCAGTTGGTATTAGAATAAAGAGAGCTCAAGTAATGAATTGACAAAAATAATAATATAAGAAGCTATGTTTGGTATGGAAAAGAGTAAATGTGAGATGGAGACAGCCATAGATTTAACATCTAAGCAGCAGGGGAAAACAAATATATTAAACGATATGCTTTTTCATGCCTTAGACCTTTCAAGAAAGATTTTAGTGTATCACTCCCTCCTTCCCCAAACAAATAAACTTCTAAAGTTGCCCAAAGTGTGTTCTAAAAAAAAAGTTGACCTAAGTTAAATTATTTTAAGTTTGACTAAATTAAAAAGAGTATTAATACTTAATTACTTATGACATTAAATTATATCACAGGATACATCAAGAAGTAATACTTTCATAATCTACTTATTGATGTCATATTTTTTTGTGATTCTTCGCTACAAAGTTGGTGAAACTCAAAATAGTTTGACTTGGGTAATTCTAGAGGGAGTCAGTAACTCTTAAGGTGCATTTAACTGTTACTTAATCAGAAAGGATAGGGTTGGTGAAACCAAACTGGGTTTCTAAATTTTATCTGTCAAGTTGAAAGAACCGGCACTCACTAAACATCTGATGTGAAAAATATAGTCTAAAACCTGAAGCTATATGTCATCTGAAGAGAAAATATGGTAACTAAAAAAAGAATCTCCATTCACCAAAATCTCCAAGGATCCTTGTAGGGAGGAACATAGTTTTCTGTAGGGGGAAGAAGGCGAAAGGATGCCACAGTCTGTTGTAGAAAGGGCCCCATCTGCGTTGCAAAAGTTATATATTGGTTAGAAGCTGATATATAAACATATTTGAATGACAAATGCATGCTCCTCCTACAATTGAAGTCACAAAATGAAATCAAACACTAAAGAATATTTCTTTGCTGAAGAGGTATGCAACAATGGGACAATTGAGACGCACAGATTCCCACTGTTTGCTAAGAGTGGAAGCATTGAGTGAGTACAGGTACCCTATTAAAAGAAAAAGAAAAAAAAATGTGAGTGAACAGAGAAATACTTCAAATGTAAGGGAGTGAATGATCGATGACAAAAACTGGAAAGATGAAGTAATACCATCACGCTCAGCAGTGCAGGCTACATTGTGTCGAAACAAATTTGGTTCTGGTGCCTGATGAAACAAAGAGTATCATTAAGAACATCAGCTGCCTTATGTACTACTTGGCCATCAAACAGTTAATACAATGCATCATGAACTTTAGTCTAAGCATATGTCTCTCTTTGACACTCTTCATATAAGTGTAGTTGTTGTCAAATGTATATGTGCAAGGAAACTTACAGATTTTGTTGGTGATTTCCGAACAAGATACTCATAATACCAGTATGGTTCTCCATCAACCTACAAATAATTTTCGATATGTACTTGCACATGTCAACTCTAAAAAGTGAAAGTACTCTTAAAGGATGATAGCAATGGTCATTGGTCAGAACTTACCTCTGTAGCGTGTGCATCAAGGACAGAACTCTCTGTCATGCGCTGGCCAGTCGTCACTTTCTACACGGTGATAAAGTCAGTTGTAGAATCAATATGTCAAATATCGACATTAAAAGTTGCATTCAAGGAACTTAAAACCTTTTTCAGCATGCCAACAATCTCTCTGATCAGTTCTATGGCTTATTTATACTTTGATGTTTAGCAACCACCATTGCTTCTTCCACGAGACAATGTGCATGTTTCTTATGACACACTAAGATGCATCTGAGTTTCAATTTATGCTTGATTGAATTTAGCTTCCTAGATATATTAGCTGTTCAGCTCATGACACAGTTCTATCATGCTGTTGCTTCAATCCATGAGACAATGTGCATGTTTCTTGTGATACACAGAGAGATAAATAAGAAACATAAGAAGAATTTAAATTTCTGCATTTATTTGCTTTCTGGTGTATCCGATAAAAGTCCTTTTATTAATCTATACAGTTTGCGGACACAATTTAGCTCAAGAAATGCGAAAATAGCATATCTTAAAGAAAGCTAAAAACACAAGTACATACCATGGTAGATCTATCAGATAAAATGCAATCAGCAACATCTTTTGATCCCACGATCTCTTGTCTTTTGATGGCAAAAAACGTGAATTCGGTGGCCCAATCTGCACCAAAAAATTTTATGGATGTTACTGTGTATATTCAGATTTGTTTTTCAGAGTTTCAACTGATGTATTTCCCATCCAGATAATCAGTCCACATAACAATTTGCACCAAAAATGAAATATTTAGTCGCAGACACAGTAATTTGCAAAAATAACAAAATACAGAAACTTAACTATTAAAAGATAATATTGGGTTAGTGCACCCATCAAATTGCAGTATAATAGAGTATTTGAGGAGTTACCGAGACCGAGATGACAACATTGTGTATCATATCAACTCGCTCTGATACAATACGTTGCCGCATCAGCTGCATAGAGACCTAGTCAGTTTGCTACATTATGAAATATATGGATATTTCAAAAAGTGTAACTGTGGAAGTCCTTATGCTTAATAATCTAGTTCATTCGTGTGAACAAAGTAATAAGACCATTCCTTGTCAATGTTATGCCAGAAGGTACTCACGCGATAGTGGCGCTGCAGAGGAATATCGCTCTGGTTTTCTGGACTCTACCCTAGGAACAGAATAACAGGATAGCCAGTAAATACACAAACAACAGGTTAAGACTAACAAAAAGAGTAGATTGGACAAAATATTTTAGTGCAAGGAACTGAAATACCATTTGAAGGAAAATTTCTTTCCTGGCAATTCGACTGGGTAAAGAAAAGAGTATGCATTGACCTCGTCAACTTGTGTGTTCATCTTCACATCTACATCGGTCTCCATGACAGCATATGCTTCTACATAATTGTTGCGATTATGAGCATTCAAGAATTGGTCTTTCGAGAACAAAACTGTTAAACAAAAATGGCCTCTCGGGAGAAAGAGTGCGTTATAGATGGAAAACAAGAGAAATCCGATAGAAAAATGTGTAGCACATTATGCATATATTAGTAAACGGTACAGCTCATGGATTTACTCTAAATTTTGCAATCACGTGCCTCAGAAGTGACAAGCCTGGCAAATTCAGTGTGAGGAATTAGCAGAAAGTAGAAATGCTAACTCTTGGATCCAGACGACCCGAACTGAGTGAATAAAGAATCATGAGGAGCGGAGAGGCATCCCCTGAGCTCTACCTGAAATCGGGAGCACGATTGTGAAAGAAGAGACGAGCCCGACATGAGAAGGCGCCTCCTCTCCACCTCCAAGCCGCGGTTCCTGGCGGCAGGCTCACGAGAACACGAGGCGAGCACACGGACCCTCCTCCTCGGTGGCAGAGCACGCGCTGCCCCACCGCTGAGCGGTCCCCCTGCTCCTGCGCAATCCCCAGGAACCAACAATCAGGAGCGCAGTCAAGGAGGGCGGGTCAACGCGAATGAGCGGCGAGGAGGGAATCGTGTAAGCGGCAGAGCGAGCGCGTGCCTGGGACGAAGCGAAGACTGAGAAGTGGGACTCGGGAGAGGGTGGGGAGACGAGAGGAGAGCCCCCGCCATGGCTCGCCGGCGTCAAGCCCCCCTCTTGTGAGTTCTGACGTCCACACTGGCTAGAACGAAGGACGGGGAAGCTATCCAAACCGTTTGTTGGTGAGAGCAAAAGATCTATTCTATCGGCGTGCGGCGTACACATGGCCTTTTTCGGCATTTTATGATTTTTTTATTATTTACTATAATTTTTTAAAGATTCAGTCGAAATAAATAAATAAAAAGACTAGCAAAAACTTTAAACTAAAGCATAACATATTATATATTTACTGTGTAGATCTACTCATGTGGAGTCCAATAAAATTAGATTTTCTATTTTATGATTTTTTTGTGATTTACTATAATTTTTAAAAAAATCAGCCAAAATAAATAAAAAGAAAAAAGATAAAACCACCGTCACTGTAGCAAAACCACCGTGAAAACCACCTCGGGGAGGAAAATCGTATGGTTTAAAAAAGTTGAGGGAGGTTTTTGTCCGATTTTGAGGTTCGAAATAAAAAATAAACTTTCGCGAAAGTTGAGAGGACTTTTTCCACCCCTGAACTACACGGGCCGAGTCGGCCCATTCATCATTTCATTAATAATAACGCAGCCGTGGCGCCGAGCGAGCCCTACCCCTCCCGCCGCCGCCGCCTTCGGCTCTCCCTCGCGACGCGCCGCTCCTCAGAGCTCCGAGGCTCCGACTCCAAGGCCTGACACTACGCCGCTCCTCCGACCCCGAGGCGTCTCCACCGCGCCACTGCCAAGCTAACGCACTTTACAGGAGCACCATGGGAGAGCCGAGCAAGGAGCTCCTGGACCTGCCCTCCGACCCCAGGCCTCCCGCCTCCTTCATCGGTAAGCTTCCCTCCCCATCTATCTAACACTCTTCTTTCTCTAGCCTTGAACTTTTAACCCCTTCGGCGATTTCTCTTCTCTTCCCCCCTTGACGACGTTTTGGTCCGTGTTACCGGCAGAGTCGCTTCTCGCTGGCAAGGAGCAGCAGCAGGAGGACAAGGGGAAGCGTAAGTCTGGGCCGCCCACTGATCCCCTCCCCAAAAGCCAAGGTACTGTTGAACTGGCTCTTTAGCTCCTACAAGTGGCGGATCCAGAAACGGGGTCGGGGGTAAATAGAGGTTCGAAATCTTGCTAGCGGCACAATAGATGTAACAAATAATAATGATATCAATTTCATTGCCTGTAGGCAGAAAATCATAACGCTACATGCAACTCTAGGCCAATTATTCATTCTAAACTAAGCAGGGGCACTTTCCAAAAGAAATTCTTCAATGGTGCAGTCTGCAGCTCTTCCTCTGCATTAGGTAATCACGAACCTCTAAACAGGTTCCAAAACTCACCAACATCAGGATCACAAACGTCCAGCAAGCTTCCCATCCTTACAATAAGTGACACTGCAAATAAAACTAGAATTAGCATTTCTTTTAACCATTTCTTTTTGCAGGATCAACTGTTTGTAGCCCAAGTGTCCGTTCTCCATTAGATGCTTAACACCACCCAATACTTTAGCTCTTGTTTCCGTGCTAGAATTACAGCCACTGAAAAAGATCTTAGACGGCCCATCCATTATAAAGACCGATTTGTGATACAGGGAGGACCGTGAAAATGGAACCTGAGACAAGATTGGAAACACAGCGGGTTGTCTTGCATCAGCATTAATGAAGAAATATTGAAAACCTTGAGATAGTAGCCCTCTTACTTGTGTGACACGACAAATGTGCTCCTCTATGTTCCATCTCGATTCGATTTGAGTGGTTGGTTCTCGGTTGGGCACCAAGTCTGCTGTGGTGGCGGCAGACGCTGGAACAGTCACGGATGCAGGAGAGAAGAAGCAAGCAAGCAATGGCACGGGTGCGAGCATCTGCACAGCATGCCCAGTGCCTAGCCATAGCGTCGGCTAGCCCAAGCAGTGATGTCTCGAGGGGCGAGGGCCGGAGGGGCCGATGGCAATGCTAGTGGGCACCACCACACCAGCATGGAGGAGAACAAATGCGAAGTGTAGGGGTGCGGTCGGCAGTCGGAGAAGTGGGCGGCAGCCGTTTCAGCTACCATGGGGTTGGATTCTTTTGGTGGGCTATTCTTGGGCTGCACAGAGTTGTAGTGAAATTTTTCTGTGCTTGTCCCTGGCTGCACCCCCCCCCCCCCCCCCAATCCCCCACCCCACCCCCTTCTCTCTCCCCCAGCTCAGGGTCTGAATCCTCCTTTTGATGCTACAGTAACATAGTGTTAGGAGTACAAATCAGGTGGTTTTTCTAGGATTTCTTGCCCTGGGCTTCAGCCTTCGTCTTCTACTTGGTGCCATCGGGTCCTTTGTCATGTAGGAGGGGGGAGACAAAACCGCAACCACTCCCCTGACGCATCTGCTGCAGACTGGTGCTAACCGCTAGGTGCCCACACCATCCCACACTCGGCTGTGGCCGCCTGTTCAGGCCTTCTCCTCGCTTTGCCTCCGTTCTAGCCATGGGCGCGGCCGAGCCCCCCGCGACATCCTGCGCTCGATTGTGGCTGCCCCCAGCTGCGCGAGGCCAGGGAGCTTCGCCGGGTGGAGAGGAGGAGCACGCGCCATCGGTGGCAAGAAGGAGCACCGGGCGGGGAGGAGGAGCAGGAAATGATGGGGAGGGGATTCTAGCAGCACATAATTTTTTGTATTATAACAATTTTCTACTTAGACGAAATGACGGCTAACCCTAGCTCCCAAGTTATCGCATTAACTTTTTGTTTGTAGCGTATTTCCTTATAATCTTAAATAACACCACTGAATCATGTAGTTTTCAAGGTTTAAGGGCTGCATTGGGCATAGTTAGTAGGTGGTATGTAAAAAGAATTGGTGTTCTTTTGTATGCCAGTTCACTGAATTTTGATTATTTTTGGGTGTCAGTTATCGGAAAGTGAAGGATTTCTTGGGGGAGATTGCAAGGGCCAACCAGAAGTTGCAGCTCGACACACAAGTACAATTCTAAGATTCTAACCAGTCTTGCATTAATCATGTTATTCATGATGTGGTTAAATAGTACGTGCAATTGCAGAACAAGCCTCCTGTGGAGTACGATATTGAAGCCCTTACCGGGAACGAGGAGGAGTACATTGAGATGGTGAGAGGGATAGTATATTTGTATATTGCCTCAGCTGCATCATGAAGGAAGCCTTGAGATACAAGCTGTTTGAACTAATGTTTGCATGGCGTTCTTTCTATGTATTCGTTTTTCTACAGGATCTGCTTCTTGGTGTTGCTGATCTTCATTCAGAGCAAGCTGTGGAGGCTGCTGAAGCAACAATAAACGGCTTCCAGCCTTCGGAAATGCCATTTGCTTGCAGCTCATCTGAGTCGGAAGATGATGATAGTGATGACAGCGATGAAGATGTTGGTAACAAACCTATCGTGTCTGAGAAAGATAATAAATGTAAAGGTCCAGATGACGCTGAGATGGGTCCAGCCAAAGGAAAGAAGCCCAATAAAAGACAAAAATTGTTGTTCTCAACTAGTATCCTTGTCTTTTCTACCTATAAAAAACATGGGTAGGAAGCAGAAAGCAAGTGAATGTGTAGGCCTGGTAACATCATAAGTTACGGATTGTTTTCAGTGTTGTACAATGTTCAGGCCAACTAGGGTCAATGCGTACCATGTACCAAGTACCAACGTTCTGGCCTTTGTTTACCAAAAAAAAAAGAAAGTTATGGTCTCTGTGGCTTCCTTTGTGGTGATTTAAGGTAAGAGAGGAAAAAGACTTCATGTTTCCTCGTAGCATGCCATAAATCCTCCAAAGTTCTATATGTTGTTTCTTTCTTGGATTATTTTCATTATGTGGTAGTCAATCCTATCCAAACTCAAACAGGTAGTCAATCCTATCCAAAACAGGGCATTGGCATCATCATGCTCACCATCTACTGCCTCTGTCCCATATTAAATGATGTTTTAAAATCTCCTGAAGCCAAAAGATTAGAATATATGGTGTTTTTTATAATTTCTTTCGGGAACCAATGTAAAGCCAAAAGACCAAAATACCCCTCAAGAAGTAAAGATAGAGATGTATTAGAAAAAGGAGAAATGTGTATTGAAAAATGAGGAGATCAAGTATTTTAAAACAAAATAGCTAGATCCTGTGGCAATTTAAGCTAAGATCAAGTATTGGAAAATGAGAAGATCAAGTTTTCCCTGGGAAGTTTTCCCTAAGAATTTTTCGACATAAAAAAGATAATCAAATATTAGCGGTTAGCCAGTACTGTTAGTGCTCATTGTTCCATGATCCAGGCTACTGGTCTCTCTGACCAATCCTTACAGATATGTAGGCCAATGTTGCTAGTGCTGCTCAATGTTCCACGGTCTAGGCCACTGGTCTCTTCAAAGATTCAGACCAATCCTTACAGAAAAGTTAGCAAATTAGATAAAGCCATTTCCAAAATCGTATCATACAAACGGTACAGGACTTTGAACGAAGATGGTTATGCCTTCTTTCTTTACTTTGAGGTTTTCCCTTTCAGAAAAAATGTTATTCTTACAAAGCTATAATCTATAACGCAGATCTTATCTTAGCAGTACTCTCCGCCCAGAAGGTTTCAACTTCCCAGGGAAAAACTTCGTGTCACGACGACTTTGGGTCAAAGAATAGCTAGATCTTATGGCAATTTAAGGTGTTCTATCCTTCTTTTTTGCTCACCTCCAGTTGGTCGGGATTTTTTTTGTCTTGGTATCGCATCTTAAATTTTGAAAACAAGAAGACAAGATAAAATAAAATCAGTTCACACACATCTAGGACCAATAGCTCTGTTAGATACGTGCCAACCAGTTCTTATAATTTGTTTGATTCAGAACTATTATGGATATATTATAAGCTACGTGTTATATAGAAACATGTTTGGTTTAACCAACTATTAAACCTGCCTCTAGCTTAAAACAGCTATGAATAATCCCTCTATTTCTATTTATATTTAAAAGCAGAAAAACAGAAATAGAATCTAGACTCCAGAGTGCTAAAAAACTGTATATTACTTGAAAGCCCCCTTTCCGGTGGCTGAATCTCAAACTGGCTTAGAGCATCTCTAACATAATTGACTTGCTAAATTGTGTGATTTAGCAAATTGCTATTTCATTTGGCAAGTAAAAAAAAGAGCTCTCTCCAACAATTTGCTATTCCAACTTGCTAAAATCAAAAAAACCTGATGATATGAGTCCCTATAGTTTTACACGTAGGTCCGAAAAGTGTAATAAAATTGTGCACCAGTCCTCTTTCTTCTTACCGCTTCCGTCGAAAGCAGAGCGTAGGAGGCGACGGCCGACCGCCCGATGACATGGCGGCATGGCGTGACGAAGGCGTCGGAGCCATAGGGGTCCCAGGCGCACCCTCCGGTTGCCCCGCTCTCCCTCGTGATGGACCGGTGCCGCTCGATTACGCGGGGCCCGCTGAACTGTGGCGCGCTGAGAGCTCCGGGCGTGGCGGCAGCAGAGGAGGAAGTCATGGAGGAGGAGGCCGGGGAAGTGGGGCTCGGACGGGCGGAGCCAACTCCCACGGCGGCGATGGGGCTGCGCCCGTGGGTGTCACCCGGCGGCGGCGACGGCGCCTCGTTGAGGTCGATGACGAGATGCGGCGGCCGATCCATGACGGATTTGCTCTGTCCCCGTCGAGGAGGATTTGCCGTAGGGGGAATAGCAATTTAGATAGCAACTTGGCAAATCTCGACAAGGTAGAGGCCTCCGGATAGCAACTTGGGAAATTTAGCAAGTTGATTTAGCAAGTTGTTGGAGAGGGTTTTTGTGTTTTTGCCAAGTTTATAAGAATACCAAGTTGATTTAGGGAGTTGTTGGAGATGCTAAGAGCATCTCCAAGAGAGTGTCAAAATTCACTTGGTAAATCTTGTAATTTGACAACTTTCTAAAATATATAGCAAGTGAAAAAAGAGTTCCTCTTCAATAGTTTGGCATAATCCATTTGTCAAACACAGATTAAACTTACATTAGAAACCCCGATACTGAAATAAAATTATGTTTATATCCTTCCACCTCTTAAAAACTTACATTAGGAACCCCAGGCGAAAATAAAATTATTTTTTCACCCTTCCACCTCTTCTAAAAGCTCGATAGCAAAGTCGCGTCAGCGAATATATCCGCGTGCGGGAGGAAAGAATAGTAACTTAGGATAAATAAGGAGTTGATTTGAGGAGTTGTTGGAGATGATTTTTTATGATTTTACCAAAAAAATAAGAATAGCAAGTTAAAATACCAAATTGTTAGAGATGCTCTAGCTATCGAGCACCAGTGCACCACTATGTATACGGTATACCGCTAGAAAACTCCTAACAGCAAATAGCTGCACATCAGCACATCCAAGACTCCTAACAGCTGCACATCAGCAAATCCAAGACTCCACGTATCGAATAGCCGAAGTTGAAATAGCACATCCAAACTAGATAGATACTGCTGATAACCATTCGATGCATTTCGACTTTACAAGTTCGCATGCATTTCGTTGTGCAGTACAGCAGTTCCACCAATACATGTCAACATCACATAAAGCCAAGTGACAAAGCAACAGGTCACAAGGCGTGAGCCTCTTAGGAAAATGTTGATTTCTCTAACATTTTGCGGATTTAGCGACAAGATCTGAATACTGTTCAGACACGAAAGATTTCACTTTCAATGTTCTCTTGCCATCTGGACCAGGAGAGTACGCTTTGATACCAAGAACTGCAGGCAAAGCTGGAAAAGATACAAGTATTTGATTAGAAATATAGCTATTCTACTTCAATATACACAAAATAAAAATAGGGATCTTGCATCTGGACAACTAGGTAAGTAAAGCTGTGAAATGCATAACAGAACTTTGAATAGTGTTATGTGATTATTTCAGTATTAACTATAGGATGCTAACACAGTTCCCAACATTTATTGTTTGTTTCCACCACTGTTTTTTTACCGCCAGTACAGAGCAGATTCAATTTATTGAGTATCAAAAATGTCTAGATGCACAAAGCAACTAGCTGTACTAAAATGACAATCAGATGGCATTTCTGTAATATATTTGACATTAAATTCTGATTCAAGTATTGGTCATAAAAAAAGTCTGTATTGCTGACATGCGCTAGATCAGTGTACTTACTGTCATCTATAGGCCCATATAGGAGTCTTTCACCAAGCCAATGCTCTAAAGGCCTTGAGCGTGTTCTTGTGCTCCTTCTCACTCCAGACTTTGCGGCATCTAAGGATAAAAGTCCATGAGCATAGAAACAAAGGTCATCAGCATCCTTTCAAAAACAACTGTGCTTTAAAAAGTACAGAATGTGCAGAAGACCTCCAAGGATTTTTCTTTGATTCAAATCTTTGGTCTTGTTTCTCCTTTGAGCACCCTTTTTGTCCCTTAGCATCATTTGGTGACAGTGTGCTACTCATAACTGTCTGTTGCTGAAAATCCAAATAAGCATATGAATGTCGAGCTTAAGAGAAAAACACATACATTCTTAAAAAGGTGCATGAAATATCTATGTGTGTTGCTGGCTCCTGTGCTCTTGTCAGTGCACGCAACTTGAATTAAAATAGGCCCTACACGAGTCATTGTCTGGCTGCATCTACAAAGTTCATTGTGACTACTCATCCCTCGTTGCCCTGAATAACACATGACTATCATGGTAAACAGAAAAAAAAAATCCTAACTTTTTTTGGCCACTCCCAGAATATTACTTCTATATAAGATTTTAAGACAAGAATTTCAGTGCAGAAATTAAAGAGAAGTCTACCTCAATGTTCACATCATCATTATGAGGTTGATTTTCCGAATCAAAATTTGCTTGGGATATTTCCAGTGCAGGGCGAGATTCATCTATAAAGAAAATACACTTCAGCACTCCAGACAAAAAATTTAAGCCATTATACATAATCAAGTAATTTAAAAAAGTTAAGTAGATAAGAGAATAATTGAATACAAAGGTATGTCACCAAGGAAGGGGGAAAAACAATAACGCCCAAGTTGGCCAGGTGATGATGACTTTCAGCTCTTGTACTCAATTTTCCCATAAACAAAAACTATGGGCAAAGTCAGGCAAAGAAAACCTCGCTAGTAAAGGAGTGGTGTCTCCCTTGAAAGCAAGGAAATCCTAGCCCAAAAGTAGGTAGGAGAAGCAAACAGCCAACCATCTTTGCTATTCTTGCTGGCAAGGTTGTTGGGTATTTAATCTAATGGTACATGGAAGAAATGGAACATGATCAAGCATGACAAAAGCATGACTATGCTTATTTAAAGACCCCCGAATATCTCTAATGCAGCCATGCATGTATCAGCCTAGCTAAGAACAGTCTAATAGCCAAATGATAACTAAATGATGGTATTACCAGAATCCTTGTGGTGCACATGCATTAGAAACTACACCCTCTGGTTCGAGATGCAAGTCATTTAGCACTTTGGCTTGCAATTTCTGTATAACTATATGATTTTAAATAAATAAAGCTATATACTATGAAAGATTTTCCATGATGAACCTAGTAGTATCAGCCATTAGTTATCGATCTATGTAACTTTTATACGATATTGATACTGATGAGCCAAGTTAAAAAGGTGCGAAGTAGAATCCTAAGACGATACATGGAGTCAAAGGGAGTAACAAAGTACAAATATAAAGTAGAGTGAGAAGTAATACCAGCCACTTTTTTGCCCTTCTTTGATTGTTGCTTCCTTATCCCTACTTGAGCTGCTTGTTGCTTCTTCTGTTTGGTCGGGGACAGTGCATTGGACAGATCAGGTGCCAAGTTCTTGAAGTCCAAAGAAGACAAGAATGAAATTTTTGTCTTCTGAGATTAGGCAAACATGAAACTTACCATTTATTTTTATAAGGAGTTTTAGTATTTGGGGAAGTCTTTCAAGGTATTGACAATTAATTTCTGTTAGAATATGTTATCAATTACCACAAACCAATGTCTTACTAAAAGGCATGTAAAACAATATATGTTGATGTATCTGCTGTGATCTAAACATACATATACTTTGAGCAATTGAGGTACAAATTTTGCTTTGGAAAATCCTAATATGCCCCACATTTGAAAATGGAGGAAGTATCATACAACGAAAAGTGCGACGAAGATATGCACAGAGGATAAAACAACTACATCTCTGACAGTTCTGCTTCACCTATGCTCACGTAAATAGAAGTATGTAAAGGATGGAATCTAATGTTCAGATGAGATGTGACTATATTTAGGTACCACTAAGTGAACCAAACGTGCTAACCCATCCCTCAATAATAAGCATTGCTGCTCAAGTGCTCACCAAATTTAGTGGTTTCAATTTATTAATAAATATATTGGCATTTCTCCCTTACCAACTCATGCCTAGACATGCTAGCAGGACAAAAACCCAGAACACTAGTTTGGGTTCCTTGTCTAACTTTGCTATTGGGCTGCGAGAGCAAATATTTCCTTGCCACTCAGGATAATTTAATCTCCTGCACCATCAAGGATGCTCATAATACATGATGAAGTGGTACTTTATCTATATAACATTGCAAAAATAAAAGCTCTTGACTAGGTTATTTACAGTACCAGTGATTGAAAGACAAAGCAGCTTGGGTATATAGGAATCTACCTTAGTGCTTCCACCATGCATCTGAGGCTGATTCAGTGGATCAATATCTTCCCGAGGCATCTCCAACAACTGGCTTGACTTATCTGTGGAGAAAAAATATATATGCTACAAACCTCAACAAATACATGCTACAAATTTGGCATTCATTGCCAGAATACCAAACAAAGATTTTCTGTTCCTACAAACTGCTATAAATTGAAATACTTGGATTTGCCAGTGAAAACTAATATTACATATACATAAAAAACTACTTCTATGTAATTACACGTCTATGTAATTACAGTTCTAATAATGCTGTTTATATATACATTTATATATAAAAGGGATGTGCAAAAGAGCAATGTTTTCCCTATTCATTGCACCAGGAGTACAAGACAGATATCACAGCATTACATGGGTTGCTTCTTTGTGAACTGTTTGATTTCCCTTGTATGAATTGCCCCTCTCCTATCACTGATTAAATAGCTCATCGACTCTCTAGGTGGAAAGCGAATAATTTGTCTCAGGCCAGTCTAGAGAGTTCTGGTTCAATCTGTACTAAACTATGTTAGTATATTCAGACATGGATCTTCCATGGTGGACCGTTAAGATTATTGGTAAGATACAAAGGGGCTTTCTTTCAAGGAAGGACACGAAAAGTAGGCATTGTCTTGTGGCTTGGTATTTCAAATCTTGAAAACATGGGTTCAGCATTTCGAATGAGGTTGCTACAGTTACAGGAAACAGAGCCCAACTGACCATAGACGATGTTTCCCATTCACCTTCATCGATCTTTCCAAAAAAAAAGATTTCACCACAGTGGTTCCTGAGGTAGGGAATGGAAGAAACACCTAATTATGGACAGATAGATGGATCACTGAAGAATAGCTGACCTTGCACCCCATGTCTCTGGACTTGCATCTAAACGTAGAGCCAACAAAAGAACAGTTCTAGATGCTTTAACAGACAAAAAGAATAGGTCTCTGACATTCAGGGAGCTAAATGCTAGTGTAGTTACTGAATACCTTAATTCATGAGATCTCCTTGTCTACGTAGTGCTGCAGCCAGTGGTGGATGATTTTTGTATTTGGAAATTCTCTAATTCTGGGAGATATTCAGCAAAATTTGCTTATAAAGGCCACTTCCAGGAATCTGTCATCTTTAGGCCTTCTTATGAAGGCCTCTTCCCGGTATCTGTCATCTTTAGGATTTGGGAACAAAGTTGGAAATCATGGGCAACAGACAAATGCCGTTTCTTCATGTGGTTAGTTAAGCATAATAATGACAGACTGCTGATTACCTTACCCAATGTGGTCTACCATACGATGTCAGATGTCCTCTGAGAATTGTGATCAGTCACATGTCCTCTTTGTGATCAGGAGGAAGAAACAATTAAGCATTTGCTACTCAGCACTGAACTGGGTAGAGAGTATGATCAAACTCCCCAAGAAAATTGGGAAGCTCGATCAGGACAGTATCTACAGGTTCCAGATGTATTTCGAAGAACACAAGGATGCTGACAGAGCCGAGAGGTTCTGCAATTGCCTGAGGACGCTAGGGTACATTGACGGGAAAGCATATGAGTCCCTGTTGCGCACATACTTGGCAGCCGGTAAGAAAAGCTGTTCTCATGTGCCTTTGCAAGGTCATTCTGGTTCACTACTACAAAGTGTACGGGATCTTTCACCACAGGTGGGAAAATACTTTTTAAGATTAAGGGGCTGTATGGAATAGAGAAACACTAGAAAAGGTGCAAATAGATTTTCTGGTGACAGAATCAGAGCCGAGTACATGAGCACAAAACGGCAAGAGGCTGGTTTCTAATGATTCTGATTCTATTCTCCCCTTTCAAATAGTGATTTTTTTTGTAAATCCTTTTTTAGTGTAACAAATTAAAATCGGTTGCATTGAAGTTGTTTGCCCACAACAAATCTGGAATTTTTTATAGCATATTGTTATATATATGCTTTTTCTATGAAAAAAGATTTATTTGAGAACCAGAATCCAGCCTAACAACCAAACGGTTTCATGATGTAATTCTGATTCATCACCCAAAATGTTTCTTGAGAAAATTCAGATCCGAAACATTTCGATGAGAATCTGAATCCCTACCTAACTCACCCTAAGTAAAAGTGATACAACAGATGGTAGGGTTGAAAAGGGACTAGTTCACTCATCATCTTATGGGCTTGGTCGACTTAAAAGAATATTAGCTGATGCATTTTTTATGGTACTTCTCCAAACCTAGCAGAAGCACTTCTGCTCACTAGTAAGGAATTGCAGTTATAAAGTATGTTCAGGGCTCGAGGAATTCCATATCTCTTTTCCCTTCCACCAGATTGAGGCTAGATGCATATATTGAGTTTGCTGCTTTTATAATCAAGGGCGTGAAAGTAATCTAAGAGTCTCTTGCACATGTGGGTGTGGAAATTTTTAGGGGTTCTTACCCCTTCTCCTTGAATAAAATGATGCACACCTCTCCAGCATGTTCAAGAAAATATGGAATAATCGCCGACAAGTATGGGAGACAGCATCCATGCCCTAAACTGACAAGTAGTTTAAAGCACAGAACCATAGGTAGTATATCATTTATAACATCATACTAGACATAACATTCCACCACATGGTGAATATATTATGATAATGTTCATGACATAGCTTTCTAACAATTTAACCAATGCTAAATAGTTTACTTCCTTAATACTCCATTTCAAATTATTTATCGTTTTACCTTTTCTAGAAACAGATTTTTCACTATGTATTTGACAGTGTTTTAAAGGCGTCGCCTAGGCGTCCAGGCGTACCCAGCTCACCTTGAAAAACAGTGGTGCCTTGTCACCTAGGCACCACCTAGGCGTCCAAGTGTACCGTCTGGACACCTAGCCGCCTTTAAAACACTGGTATCTTGACATAGTGCATATCTAGGTGCACAGTCAAAACTATGTACCTAGAAAAGCCAAAATGACATATAATTTGGAGCGGCGGGAGTATGTGCTTTTGTTCTGTCTCTTTAAGCAGCGAACAATATTGAATTTTCTTCTTTAGGGTCTGTTTGTAATTGAGTTTTTTTATTGTGCGTGTGACAGCATTCACACGTACATGTGTGCTGTGTAGACTGTACACAGTTGGTTGCGAAGAGGCTGGAGTAGAAAAGGAATATTCTAAACTTCAGAAAATAACCAATCCAGACTTTAAAAAAAATACTCCCTCCACAAAAAGCATGCAATTATAGAACAATGTTAAGTCAAAATTTCAGAATAATGTTGTCAAATGATTTGAAGTTTGACCAAATCTATATAAAAAAGATATTAATATTTATCGTACTAAATAATAGTTGATACTATTTTCTACTCCCACCATTCCAAGTTATAAGACATTTTGGCTTTTTTAGATACATTACTTTTACTATGTATCTAGACATAGTAATATACAAGTGCAAAGCAAAATGCCAAAATCTATGTATCTAAAAAGCCAAAACATTTGGAATGGAGGGGGTATAAACATAATCAAACTTACGATAATAGAATTGCATCCTTTTGGGACGGTGGTAGTAAAAGTGCAAAGTTTTATAATAATGATGATTGTGTGGTTCAGATGACCCAAAAAGTGTAATAAATATGCTGTCTTTTCCTAAGTCCTGGGGGAATTTGTTTAGCTGACACTTTCATAGAAAACAATTACCTTGTAGAACACCACCCTCTTTGACCAATTCCTGTACCATGAAACAGGAACCTGATCTCAGGATACACTCAGTAATCTATATTTTATAATAATATTTGTACAGGCACTTACTCGATGTTGAATGCTATCCTCAGCTGTATGTGAAGTCCTATCAATACCATCTGGAGCATCATGTCTACCTGATTTACTGACCAATTCGTCTGTCAAGCTGCCCTCCAAATTCTGAGAATAAGAAACTTCTGTTTCATTAGTAGCCCTGCCAATAGTTGGACAGTCTATTGGCACATCATCTTCCTGCAGCACAAAGTAAATCGAGATATATGCCATAGTCAATGGATCAGAATTTCAGTAATGAATAAGTAAAAGGTGAAAAACGAGTTTAATAACAAGCACCTCCACAGAAATATTGCTCCTGCTACATGCCTCGTTTTCTTTGGCAACTTCTGTGTCTCTGTACAAACCAAGTGAGGAACCTTCGGGTTGCCTTTCATATGCATGATCAGGTAAGTTTGGTTGAGGATCAACAACATAGTCTGCTGCTCTGGCACCCAGATTTGGGATCTCCCTGTCAATTTCACTTCCAGTAAAGTTCTCATCAGTCATCTGAACATCAGAAGAATCATGCATCAATGATGGCTCACCCATCACAATATCTGGTGAACCTTCAGATTCGTCATCTGTGCATTTAGCGTTTCCTGCACCTCCAGGAAATAAATTTTTCTCCAACTCTGAAATTCGATCTTGGCGACTCTGAGGCAAAGGACTTTCTGGAGGGCGAACCCTCATTGAACCTTTTTGTTCAGTATTGCCTCTTAGGGACCTAACTCCAGGAATGGAGCTACGGAGACTAACCCTTCCCTTCCTTATTTCTTTAATCCCTAAGGTCTTCCGAATAAACTCTTCCTCTTCTGATTCATCCAAGTCTTGGAGTGAGGTCAGCAAATAAGTTAAATCGTCACGGCCATCCTTCTGAGCTAATGAATCTGTGAATATGCCAATATGGAATTTAGATTAAGCAAATTTAAGGATAGATAATGGCAAACTAATTTAAAGAAATGTTGTTTAACCTTCTTTCCCTGAGACATCTGAAACTGCTTCACCAGATCTGGAAGGAACAGATTGTTTATTTTTGTCTGCAGCAGCATGCATAACATCCTGTGAGAATTGAGACTCCGTCATTGTTTTTGTTTGGGAAGCCGCTACTGCAATGGGATCTTGAGTATCAGCATCCTCAATTATCTTGAAACTGCGGACTGATTTTCTCCTGTCAATTAACAGGAATAATCATGAATTCGGTCATATTTCATCATGGATGCTTTTGAGCACATTGCAGGTAGTTTGGGAGAATCTTAGGTACAAAAAAAAGCAAGTCTAATGTTTCCACTTTGTCTGCCTCAACCAGTAGCAATAACACATGGAATAAACGATATGGATGCAAATACATCCAAACAAACATGTTGCATAACACAAGCAAACAGAGACTATAGGTGACCTATTATTTTCTCAGACTATCTCGTGAATAGTCCTTCCTAAGCAATAACACCTAATCGTTCACTCACATGATATAGAAAGAGTTAAGCAGCATACCCACGCAAACCAGGTTGTCTAATGGGTTCATCTACAGGATCAAAATTCAATATGCGTTTTTCTGCCTCTCCATTTAGCCTTTTGATCTCCTCCTCAGCTTCTGCAATGATGAATCATTATTAGTGCATTGCTTAATGCTGAGCAATGAATCAATGGAAACGATAAGAGTGACCTTCAAGCCGATCCAAGGTCATGAAGAATTCTGTTGGATCCGTAATAGTCGATAACTTCGATTTATCCACAACAGGCACCGGTTTGCTGCAAAGAAAACAGCATCAAGGCCAAGTCAGTTTAAAAATATTCACAGCTCACGCTGCTCCTCGGGCTCTATAGGAAGGAAACAGCCTAGCAAACAGCTTGCCTCCCAGTGTCCTTCATAGTGAACCGAGCCCTTTTGCGATCCAGTGCTGGCCTTCTTCCCTGTTGGTCTTTGCTTCCATTTGCGAGGGGCCTGGTTTTCACTCCATCATCATGGTAGAGAGCCTGGATGCTCCCGTGCTCCTTCAACACCATTTTGGCCTGCTTAACCAGCTCCTCAGACCCTTTCTACAAGGAATGTTGTGAAACGCTGAAGTCAGCACTCAATCAATCTAAGTAATACAATATTTATCATTTTTGGCGTGATGAGGTATTCCAGTATTTCCCTCTAAGGCTCTAACGACGGTAAAAAAACAACTAAGACCTAGCAAGGGCACGCACATATCTCAGCTATCAATGGAAAAGGGAACGCAGAACCCTAGATCCCTAGCGACTATCGACATAACCTCCTTGACATACCACCCAGACCAAGCAACCGCAGGCACGCGTGGCGGCGATTCGAGACTGGGAGTCATGCCTCGAGCGCAGGGCGAGCGCACGTACCAGCGACCGGGCGAGTACGATGGCCTCGACGCGGACCTTCGAGAGGGAAGGCCCGGTGGCGTCGGCGGGGATGGGGCCAAATTTCCGCGGGAGGAGTCCCGCAGGCGAGGAGAGTGCACAGAGGGGGTCGGCGACGTCCATGTGCTTTCCGGAGGGGCAGCGCCACGCGTCGGTCGCGCGGCCCCGCCACCGCGTGTGGGCTCTTTTTCTCGCCGGAGTGAGTGGAACGTGGCTGGGAACTGGGAGTGTGGATGGAGGGGGGATTTGCCGGATCGGAAGTTCAAAATTGAAACGGCAAGCCTGCAGGAGGTGGGGAGTGTGAGTAGGGGGGAGAGAGCTCGGACCGTTCGCTGGAGCCTGCTGCCGTAGTACCCGGTACCCGCTGAGGGGGGCAACAGCTGCAGCAGCAGCAGCAGCCGCCGCAGCCGCAGCCAGCAGCTAAGGGCGGTCTTGTTCTTTTGGGCCGGCCCGTGCTTAGGCCATGCTGGGGAAATGGCCTCACCGCCTCAGCAACTTATCAGATTCGCGTCCTGGTGTCCTAAGCCAGGTCTAGTGCAAAGGCTTCGGGCGGCGGTCTAGGTAACGAAACCCTAAGTCTACGCATGATTTGTACTCAGTCGGATTAAAAGGGGCGGTTTCTTCTAGCGAGCCTAGCCCTTATTTGAAGATCCAGACCTCAATCAGCTAGGCTCGTAAACTACTGCTATGTTTGTTTGCTTTTGTTTGGTTAGGTCAGTCTAAATGGCCAGTGTTATTGCATAATTTCTAAAAAATAAAACGGTGAATAAAACAACCTCAACAATACAGCATTTTATTTAATTATTTTTAAGGCTAAGCAAAGCATTTAACTTCTGTAGATTGTTGGGATCATATGCAACCTTTGAATCGTGTAGCCACTTCCATTCGTTTTCAAATCAAGTACTATACATCGAACTAGTAGGTGTAGTCACGTTGGGACACTAAAATTCATAAAGCTACTTCTACACATTCTTTCACATCTCAGGCAAAAGGATAGAAGCATATTCAGGCAAATAAAGATAACATTTAAATATATTTTGATTCAGATAAAACGTAGATAGATTTTCATTTCAAAGAAAAAAAAGTTCAGATAGCCTCTCTCTCAGTTCACTTCTTAAACATTCAGGCCAGCAACAGCAACCTTCACTGAAATAGTAGTTAATCATATTATGAGCTAGAGCTAAGCATCAACCAATCATCACTTCATACGGTTGTTTTCACAAGACAGATAACTGCACCCACTAGGATTCATATGGTTGCTTTCACCTGCAGAAACAAAAATAGTTGTGCAAGAGCTCTCAGCCACTCACTGAAGGTACATAACATCACTCTGAAATCTGAATTAGGTACTAGTTTCACATTAGAATGTGCAGCACTAGCAGGTATCAAATTTGGCTCTGAAATCTGCTTGTATTCACTTTAGTTACCTTACTCTGAAAGCTATTGAACTCAGTGATCGATGACATCAGGCGAGACCAGTGAATCTTCATTTGGCTCATTTAAAATCACTTGCAGGCAAAACCACATGCAGTCATGAATATAATTTGTAGGATTCAGGTTTTCAGGCTTAAGATAAACTAGCAAAACATGCCCATGCATTGCACCGGGACGTATTGATTGTCCGATACTCTTGCTAATATCATGTGTTCATGTGTCGCAACACGACATATTATTGTATGGTCATGTAAAGGATAAAGCTAGCTATTTTTGTTAGATTTTAACTGGACCGACCTTGCTTCAATTAAATATCAAGACCAATAATAAAATGTATCTATCCCTAATACTAAAGAGTGTGCAATAAAATATTAACCTAAGATGAGATAATTATACCCACCTATTATGAGGCTGACAAATATGAAAAGCGAACTACCTATCTGTGCATGCCGAGCCCCAACACGTATTAGGCTCTGTCAGTGAGGATTTGAGACTGTACTGTGTATTACAATGGAAAAATATTATATCATAAACATAATAAGAAGCAAAAGTGTGACATAGTGATAATTCATGTAAATGGAAGTGTGTGAAATTATTAAGAGATTTTTTTAAAACACAGGAATCTGTACCACAGGGATAGAGAAAATAAAAGGAGATAAATAAAACAAATTAGTGTCAGATTAATTAACAAAAATGTGTTACTTAGAGTCGTGGCTTCAGTTAAAAAGTTGTATGAAACTTACACGTGGGGTCCAATGGTCCATAAAGTTATCTTCTATACCTCCTGCAATCGTGTGCAGCACCATTCTTACCCATCTACCCACCAACCTGACATTATCGTCATTGACCTCGGCGTCACGGCTCCCAACTCACTTGCTGGCCAAAGGAGTAGAAGCCTCTCTGCCAAAGAAAAACTTAGCAAGATTGAGATCCGGAAGTTGCCTTCTTCCAAGGCCGTGAACCGGCTATTCATCGAGCCCGCCTCTAGCAGCGGCACCAGCCGAGACACCGAGCCGGTGGGTGCAGCAGTGCTCCGCACCTCTCTTCTTTCTCCCTTCCTCTACTCGTCTCTGTGGACGACCGCAACAACGCCATGAAGCAAGGAATCATCTCTGTCGCGAGCTCACCACCCCGCCGCTTCGCCCTGCACCAAATCCGCGACCGCGCCAATCTCCAATGCCACGTCGACGTCCACGCCTCATGACGTCGCCGCGTAGACACCACCACACAGCTGAGCTCTGAGTGCCGACCTCCACCGCTCCATGCGTACCTAGAACCTCAGCGCCGTTTCCGTGGACGCCGACGACTCAGAGCGCTGACCATGATGTCTTCAGTTGTGCTCATGATGCCGTGCCATCTTCCTCAGCCTTGCAGGTCTCAAACACCACTGCACTATAGTGCAGACCACCTGCGACGCCAATAGTCAAACCTCCTCTGATTGCTAATGTACCTTCCCTAATTTAGTTTTTCTAATTTTATTTCTCAAATTAATCGTTATCAAAATGAAAATAAAAAGTAATCAAAACACCAGTAGTACTCACTGAAACACGCCCTATATATTTTAATATTGTCATGTTTTTGCACTTTTAATTAACTACTACTTTAAATGGAGAAAAAAATCATATAAAATATGTAACACACGCAGCGGGAGGGTGGATCTGGGCTAATGGATTGGAAGAGGAGGAGGAGGAGAGGGAGGGGGGCGGCTAGGGGCAGCGGCGCCCCTAGGGCTTGGGCCGGCTTGGGCCCTAGGGTTGGGGCGGCGCGGCGGCGGCAAGGGCAGGGGCGGGGGACGCGGGGGAGAGGAGAGGAAGAGAGGAGGCGGGGGAGATTGGAATAAAGGGACTTGCCCAATTACTTCTTGATTCAACCAATTACAATCCCCTATTATTTATAGTCTCAAGTGACTCTAACGGAAAAGTCCTTATCGAACATGGACTTTCCAGTTTTTTCTAATCTAAATTTCATAAATAATAATTAATAAAAGGTAACTCGAGGATTGGAGAGCAGGCGGTGAGGTGGGGCCCGCGACCCCCTCACCGTGTGCCCCCCAAGCGGCGGCGGCTGTCGCCCTAGGGTGGGCCGTGGGGGCCTCGCCCGCTCTTGCTGTCCTCTTCTGGCCCGCTATAGGCCCATCAGGTTCACCAATTGTCACTGTCTTCATCTGATGTATGACAAAACATGTGATGTGGTGTTATGGGGTTATATGGTTACTCTTTTATTAATGTAAAAAGGAAACGGACTTAAAAGGAAGTGTTTCTGGCTTGGATTCTAAGAGGCAAGTTGGTCAGGTTCGTATCTGATTTTGTTTTGGACTATGGAATCAGATTTGATCCGTGTCGTCGTGTGTGTGTTGGACACCCGACAACGATATTGTCCTAGTCTTTTCTCAGGTGGAGTCCGATGAGTATAAGCTAAACAATGTATGTATATAAGTAGTTAGGGAGGCCTGACCAAACCAAAATAGAAGAGAAATTCTACCTCTTTAGTATTAGGGATAGAGTATAGATAAAGGCAGACACATCTCTTAGATCGGACTCGGTTAAGGACCCCTCGTCTGGTATATGACCGGGAGCATTAGTTAGAGTCAGACTCCACATCCACGGAGTTAGTTAGGAGAGGGTCGGACCAAAAAATGGGTGGAGAGAAATTTTACCTCTTTATTATTAGATATAGATGAACCAATAAAAGATATATATAGTGCAACATTCACATAATTAAAAACCAAAAATAGAGGTACAAATAGATAGTAAGGGCTCAACATGGGACAGAGACATCTTACTGCCATGCTACAATACCATGAAGGCAATAGATTGTTATTCCAATCCTAAATTTCTCATCCTATAATTCTCATATTTTTGCTAAACAGTAGCTAGAATTTTCATCATTTGCATCATCTGCATTGTGTAGCCATTTCTATTTGTTATTTGCAGGAACCATCACTTAAATAGCAGTTGCACACACAAGCATCAGGTGACAAATTTAAATAGTCAACTAAAAAAGAACAGGCTATCAGGTGCGCACAAGCATCAGGTCTCAAATGCATCAGGTTGCTACATTGCTGAAAACTAAAATTCAGATTTGGCAGCCAAAATTCAGAGCTAAAATTTCGATAGGACTATCAAAGCCTATCTGATAACATTCCCACAGAAAATGTCAAAGCCAATATGCTTTGGCTCTGAACAGAGTACTAAGATAGATGGACCCTGCGACATTCAGGCTTATCACAGATATAGTGCACAGATTCAGAACTTAGATAGATAGATGACGAAAACTGCATTCAGTTTTCACTACTCAGAAATAGGTAGATATCTGTTCACCAATCTAATTAAATTAAGGTAGGTAACTGACTAAAATTTGGTGGATAGACCCTAAAATTTATACTGAATCAAAACACCAAAACAGAAGTGCCATCAAGCTGTTGAGAAATTGCTTTGAACAGACCCTACATCAAGCAGGAAAGTTAGCTATCAGAGTGCAAGCATGCCATGACTGAGATTTGCTACAATTGTTGCAGAAGCATTTGGGGACACCCTTATAAGCGAGAAGGGTGGGAGTGAGCTTCCTTGTGCTTCTCATGATTAGTAAGTAGCTATTCGTGAGTGGTCTTTTGCTCATCTAGGGACTACTCAAGAGACTCTTCTCTCTTTCACAATTCCCCAAACTCATCCTCCTTGTCCCTCATAATGTTGTGAGACTCTTGCAAAAGCTCTCCTCACTTGAGAGTTCCTCATCATCACTATCACTACCATCACTTACATCATATTATACCTTTGGGCTCTTAGTCATTAAGCATGATAGTGTGTCAAATGTGCATGCCTTCTTGATAGTAACACTGACAAGCTTGGTTGGTGTCTTCTCATCTTCACTTGATGAAGCATCACTATCCCACTAAACACAATATGCATGTCCTTGCTTTGCTATTCTTCTCCTCGAATGACATGTTCTTGCCTTCTTCTTATTCCTTCTCTTTCTTATCCTTGGATGACTTGTCCCTTTTCTTATTGGGACAATCGACAATGAAGTGATCTTTGCTTCTATATTCATAGCATCTTTTATTGTTACTTCTTGTTGATGATCTTCTACCATAGCCTTCTTCTTTAACATATCACTAAACTTTCTCACAAATAGAGGCATGCTATCTTCATTAATGCTTGAGCTTTAGCTATTTTTCTTAGTGTCACTTTACTCATCTTTCTTCTTCTTCCCATGGATGAAGTGGCCTTGAGAGTAATGCTTTTCTTCCTTCTTCCTCCTTCCCATTTCCACCTTCTCTTGATAAAATGTGTCTTGAGTGACAATCCCTCCAGGCACTGGGTAGGAGTGAGGTTAGCAAATCTTCCTCTCGCTATTATGGTCCTAAGATTGCCAAATATTTTTGGCAAGCACCTTAGGAACTTGTGTGACAAATATGCATCATCAACCATGTGCTCCAAATTAAAGCTCTCATCTCATTCACAATCATGTTGAGCCTAAACATTTCACGCACATTCTCATCATCCTTCACTAGAAACCTAGCGTTCTTGCCTTCGTAAATGGACAACTTGGCATTTTTACTATTAAAGTGCCCTCATAAGGTTCTTATAGCCTTTGCCAAACTTAGAAAGCATATTCAAGATCTTTGATATCTTCAAATACCTTGTCGTCTAGCACCTCATATAGCATGTCAAGAGCTTGGTGATTGAGGGTCCGTTTGGCAAATTGAATCATTTCAGATTCTAGGCTAGAATCAGAGAATTGGTGCCAAATGGTAAAACTATGAAACGTTTCAGTCTAGAAATGTTTTTAGTTTCCTTTATGTGGAGGTGTAATGGCTGGAGGGTACTTTTACATGGATTCTCTCATGTTTCTCTTATCTCCTTTATGTGCTAGTAATTGTATTTTTCAGTTCTAATCCGTCTTTAGTGGAACAAATTAAAATGGATTGTATTCAAGTTATACTTTGCTCACAAAAACTTGGTCTTTTTTTATGAAACATAATTTTATTTATATGAATTTTTAAGAAAAATATTTTTCTTATGAATCAGGATCCAGTCTACTAGCCAAACGGTTTCATAAAGTGATCCCGATTCATCATTTGAAAATTTCCTTTAGAGAATCTGGATCTAAAATGTTTCTATGAGAATCCCATTATCATATTTCTCTAGGTGTGGGATCTTTAGTGTCAAGAACAACAAATTCATTTTCACCCACAACCCAACTCTTTCTACCACTTGACTGGTATGCTAAGACGTCTTTTCCTCTCAATTGTCATAGTTGGTGCCATCAAAGTGTGGAGGTCGCCTATTACGAGCGTATTTGATGGCCATCCTTAAACCTTGATTTAATTGATGATCTAGTTATGATACCACTTGAGGTGATTGGTCTGTCTTAAACTCTTATAAAGCAAAATTATCATATTTCTCTATAATTCCATGAGACCACGTCATCACTAGATCCCCCACCAGGTTACTAAGTACAAACACTAAATTGCACTAGCCCCATCACAAGTAACTTTAAACATACCATCCGTCGTCTCCAGTCCCAGCCACTTCTCCAACCCCACAAATCAATGAATTTAATCCTTTTAATTAATTAGTAATATTAGTAGTATATTGCCAACCAATCTTCTATTTGTGCAATAATTAAATTCACCCAACAATTAGGTTCACCCAGCCACTTGACTCATGCATCAGTAGATGATGTCAAAAAAAGGAAATGAAAAAGAAGGCAAACCTATGACTAACAGCCACGCATGCGACACGCCTCACCTTGGCCCCTCCGACTTCTAGAAACGCCTCTGTCCACGAGAAAATGTTTGCTTACATATTTGCTTCGCTGCCCTCCTATCAGATATAAACGGCCGGGCATTAGATGGGTTTTACCCTCTGTCTTACTGAAAGATCAATGGCGTTGCCACCAGCAGTGGCACAACCCACGACAAACACCACACCCATGGCAGTGGATACAGCAGTATTCAAATCTCTCAAGGGTGTGCCACCTGTTGTGTCCCAACAATATCTAGCATGCTTTTGGATAGAAGCTACTGCATGGACCAATGACTATGGGCGTGTTTGGGACTACTTCACGAACTCCATAGTGGAGCAGCTTCATAAAAAACTAGAGTTTGCGGAGCATCCCTTTAGGTGCTTTCGCAACTCCATATTTTTTTCTAGAGCTGCGTGCGTGGAGCTGAACTTATTTGGCTAAAAACATAGAGCGGAGCTGAAAAATATGGTGCGGAGCAGTCCCAAACACCCCTGTGTTGCGCTACTGAAGCACATGGATTTGGTGGCCAAAGTCTAGATTCATACTTCAAATCATTAATTAATGGCTGGTAGATTCAGTATGCAATATTTTAAATGCATCTATAATTCTAATCTGCTACTTACCCTTATTCCTATACTCAATTTACTGATCTCTCGCACAGCCACGTCATTGCTTTTTCGTGCCCGTGCTATTGCGCATCAACGGACTGCAATTCATCTGCTCCAGCGCATCTTCTAGCAAGTTTTCGACCCATCCACCTGGGACGGAAGAAAAATTCCCGTGCCGGCGCACCCAGACAATGCCGATCTCCTCTGCTACCCCAGCTCCCTACCCCTCTCCGTCGCGCCTCTCTCTTCCAGCGCCCCCTCCGTCGCGCCTCCCACGTCCTCCGTCGCGCCTCCCTCTTCCAGCGCCCCCTCCGCCTCTCCCCCGTCCTCACCTCCGCTCGGTATCATGTCCAGCCCCCAGGTCCTGTGCCATCTACTACTTACAATGCCCTCCCTCAACTCCTCCTCCCCCTAACGCGGCGCGCCAGCCTGTGTCCTAGGGTTCGCCGACCTCATCCACGCTGCCTCCTTGCCGTGCGCTGTAGCTGACAAGCATCACCTACGCCACCGCGAGCTGTCCTACGGCTGCCTGCCCACGCCTGCACTACCGTGACATGCCCTGGGATTGGTACGATCTGATGCTTGCTTGGTTCATTTAGTACACTCATATTCCGATTTCATCAATGTGTATTCAATTTATTTTCTGGCAGCTGGATCAGCAATTGATCTGGTGGTAATTTATTCTAACAAAGCAATAGACATCATGGTCAGCAATTGATTTGGTGGTTAGACAACCCGGTGAGTCTGCCATGTACCTCTTGCAATTAGTATCAAATCTACTATGGCTTCAACCCAGATTAGTTTTGAGATGGTTTCTTTAGTTAGTGATGTCCTATGTTTTTTTCTTCATATATTGCCTGCAGCCACATTGCAGTGGAGCTATCCTTATTTGCCAAATAATTACATCAAATTATGTGTCTCATGTCCCAAAATACAAGGGCAGAATATGTGTTGGAGGTACGCCAAATTATTAAACTGTTCCTCCATTCGTCCTGATGCTTTCTGTAATGGCAGCGTATGCTATGAAAACCAGCCTGCTGTGCAAACTATAGAAACTTTAATCAAGACCACATGACTCTAATCCGATGGCTAGAGAAAAAGACAGGTTATTTTAGCACTTAAACCCCCCACTCATCCTATCTAATCTAAAATTTTGCAAATCACCCTGCAGCATTTCCTCGCGCAGGCCGCCGCCGCCGTGGTACTGTTCACCCGCGATTACTGCTCACGCCAAGATTACTGTTCACCCGCGATTACTGTTCACATCGCGGTTACTGTTCACGTCGCCACCCCTATACGGCGCCGCCGCCTGCCTTCCATCAAGCTGCGATGGACTCAGCGTCGGTGGCCATGGAGACCCCGCTGTCACCATGGAGATTGCGGCTGCCGCTGCCACGAAATCTTAGGTCGCCATTGTGAACAGTGAATTCTGGATGTGTTTTCTACCGTAAAAAGTGAAATATATATTGGTGATGAGAACGAAATTCAGACTGTATTTATGTATGATGATGATCCGATCCTATCCCTGACTGACAATGGCCATATTGGTTTTGCCCTCGCTGTAGACGCGACGCGAACAGCTAACGTGGCATGAACAGCAACTGTGACGTGAACAGTAATCAAGACGAACAGTAATCGCGGCGTGAACAGTAATCGTGGCGTGAACAGTGTTCGCGGAGAACTGCGTGCCCAAAAAACGGCGCGTCCTTTTGGCTACTGCAGGGTGATTTGTAAAATTTTGGATTAGATAGGATGGGTGGGGGGTTTAAGTGCTATAATAACTCATCTTTACCTCTAGCCATCGTTTAGAGTCCTGTGATCTTGATTAGAGTTTCTATAGTTTGCATAGCTTCTTGTTTTCCATAGCATACGCCTTACATGAAAGCCATGTTTGCAAAATAATTATGCCTTACATGAAAAATAAAGATTTATGTTTTGGGAAAGTAATCTTTTATCCAATATAGATGTATTCTTTGCTTCATCTGTTTGTTAGTTTGTCTTTGCTTCATCTGTTTGTAAGTTTGTCAGATTAAACATAATAATGTAGCAAATGGGAAACATGTATCAGTGCTATTAATTTCATTTTATGCATGTACAGATCGATTTGGGGTCATTGATGCTCCAATGTCGTGTTTGTGCTCTTCTTGCTTGGTCCCATTCCCCAGCTGTCTCATTGGACTGGTAGATCAGAAAATCTGCTTCTGCAATTGGGTTGCCTTACCTAGCAGTTTGCTAATATTTGTTTGCATCTTGCTGTTACAAATTTAGCTTTCATGCCTTTGTGCGACAGGTAAAACGTGAATCAATTGTTTCTTTTGCCGGTTAAAATCCTGAAGCAACTGCCTCTGTTAACAGGACAAGGGTGCAGCGAGAGCTTGAGTTAAATGGTGAGCATCATAAGAAACAGGTGCCTGCTTATTAAATATAATCTTTTTGTATGAAAATAAGCAATACCGTCCTCCTAATTCAAGAAAAAAAACTGCAGCTTAGCTTGCTTGCTTCTGTACAATATCACCAAAACTTCCACTGTGCCTGCCACCACAACTCCATAGAACCTCTGTTCTCAGTGAAAAGGCTCATCTCACAGCGTATAAAATGATACATTGTTAATTCACCCTAACCTTTATGTTCTATTAAAATCACAGGTTTTGATTGCTTCATTATAACATATAACGATGGTAGATTCCATGTTCACAATGATTGGGCCATACCATAGTAACACACTCTAGAGTATTGTTGAGCCCGAAAAAAACTGCTACCTATGTTATGTGTAGAGTAAGGCAGTCATATTACTAGCATTTGTTTTGAGTCTAAATTTTTCCACAATGTTTCGAGCTGAGTTGTGCCAGGGTAAAAAAAAAAAGGGCCTCTCAGGTTAGAGATTGCTGCTACAAGTTACAAAAAAAAAATGTCAACATCCAAACACATTAAAAGATGGCATGAATTGTGCAGGCTCTCTCGATGCATAATTATTGCACGGGGCGGATGCCATGTTTTCCACGTAAATTTAGTTCCATGCTTTATACAGTACTGATCAACCTATGCTGTGAAGAACTAAACTGCGATTCAGTTACTGAATTCAACTTTGTGCAGTCATGAAAAAAAAAATCAAGAGGTTCAGTTATAGCAAATAATATCCAGTTATGTAACATGTACTCTACTTATTCAAGACCATTGTGCGGTTCCAAGATGTCTGAAAATATTAGTATCAACGTTATTTGGTGGGTCAGTGATTTGGCTGATGGAATTTGAGATCCTACCTATATCCAGTATACATGATTTCCACGGTTTTTCTTTGTACATGGAGTTTTAAAAGCAATAGTATGTGTTATTACTGAATTTTCATGTCTAATGACTCATTCCCTAATGATGCTATTTGCACATGGTGTAATATTAGAGTGAAAACATTTTTGAAATAACAATGACGTGCTCTTTGCCTTCGCTGCATTGCTGGCCTCTTTTTTTTTCTTCATGTGAGGTGTTATCTGCTGATCTCTTTTTTTCTCCTCATGTGATGACGGACTTTTAACACTACTTACATGGAAAATTAATGAATGTCTTAGCCTTCAATAGTTACATGCTGCCCGCTGCTACCTCAGAGAGGGTTATTTTGAGATCCACAAGCTCGGTGATCAGCACTAAATGCAAAACCAGCGCAGGTATTTATCTGCTGTTGCTCCTGTCAATGTGCAACAAATATCTCTGAAATAAAAATAATTGCCACATAGTGACCATGTCCTTTTTTTTTCAAGCAAATAGTGATCATGTCCTGCAAGTTAACCTTTAAATTAACTGCAGTGACTGGTGATGTTCTTATGCAGGCCATTGTCAATTAAAAAGGATTGCAAGACATCTCAAAATGCACATCATCAGGTGGATGTCAAAGAAACTGGAGCACATTTGCTCCTCCATACAAAAATAAGAAATTGTCAAGGCTATGACAGGCTGCAGAAATTGGTTCTGAAACTGTGCATCGAACAATTTGAAGCTCACTTCCAAAATTTCCAAGCAAAACATCCTGATCCATGTAGCATGACAATGGATCTTTATAAGATAGTAGCTGAAGTAATTGATAAAAGACTTCCATATCTTCTCAATAGTACGTGTTTACGAAATTTAATATATCTACTATATTTTACCGTTTTCTTATTTCCCTAGCCCACGCAACTGCGCGGGGTTTCTGCTAGTTCTCTATGTTTTGTGTAGATCAAAGATCCTTCTATCCATCCCATCTTAGGCCTTCTGCAATGTGTCGCTAGAGTGAGGCTAAGAAAGGAGAGAGAAGATTATGGAACCGCTCCACACACTGTAACTGGTGCTACCAGCTTCTAGCGAATCCAAGAAAAGAAGGAGCGAGGAAAGTAGTTGCGCCGGTGCCTACACAATAGAAAACTATTTTGTTGGTACGGCTGTCAGCAATCATTGGTCTTTAGTTCTCTGCAAGGGTCGGAGAGAGTAGGATGTAGTGATTATTTTATTTAGAAATTAAGTTTGGCTTCGATGCTTCTTTTCTTCTCATACTGCAGCTATGCTAGGATGATGCCCCGTTTCCAATGTGGCCTCTGTTTTTTTCTAGGCACCACTTGTACGTTGTGGACGGCCTTATCATGCTAATGAATGGTATCGTCCTCTTCTTCCATGACAGATATGCTAGCACATAAGGATTTTTAACCCTTTCTCATTCCATTATATAGTTAGTTGCATATTATTTTCCAAACTGCGCTGCAGGTGAAAAACAAAAATTCTTGGTGAAGATTTGCTCATGCTGTAATGATAGATTAGTACGGAAATGTTTCACTTTGCTTAGTAAGCATGATACACTCCATTTTCTTAAATATGTATGTTTATGCATGAAATGAAGATTGTTAGTTCTGGAAAGGGTTCATAAGGTTTTTCTATATCTTAAAATGGAGTTGTAAACTATATTTGTTTATTTTACCGTTCCGTTTCTTATAATTTGATGTAATGTTCTATAGTTTTTATTGGATTCTCTCATTACATTGCTCAATTTTAATCACAATATGCATACAACAATTTTATTTCTAAGAAGTCTCGCAGCAACGCACATGGTATCTTCCAGTTAAAAAAGTTTACAAACATAAAGACACTAGACAAAATGTATAAATATGAGAGGCATTCTAATAGCCCCCTTTGTCTAGCCTAATCAATACAATAAAACGTCCTATATATTTCTAATTGTAAGTATAACAAGTTAATTATACTGGCACCTAAGCAACTAGAGGCAACCACTAAGAGCTACTACCCCCATCCATTTTATCTAGCGCACACGTATATAAAGATTCAAACTACAAAAAACTTTGACCAATAGTTAGACTAACAATTTTAACTATTATAATAAAAACTTTATAACATTAGATTCATAAAGAATTATATTATACTAGTGAACATGCACGTGCGACACGCACGTATTTAAAAACATTTGTAATCTTTATTTGTCGCTCTAGTTTGTCTACAATTATCATCTTACGTAAATATGCATTTGAAATATATATTTTGAACGTGCGAATATTATATTCTATTTACTAAACGCTTGGCATGTTTATACCATTGCTCATAAGTTTACTAAACTGAAGACAATGTCACGTGTGGGTGCTGCCAGGGCCGATCACCATCGCCACACGCCGAGCGAGCGGGGCTCGGTCGCGGCAAGCCGAGCGTGCGTGTCCGCCCCAGCATGCCAGGCTCTCGTTGTCACCATAGGTCGCGACAAGCTGAGCATGCATGGCTGCCTCAACATGCCAGGCTCTCGTTGTCACTTGGGGCCGCATGCGTTGCTTAGGCCTCAGGGACTACGCGGGTCGCTGCATCCCTCGGGGTCATGCTTGTTGGCTGCCGGTGCTCATGGCGTTGATGATGCCGCGTTCGATAGAGATATGGGAAGGCATATATATAGAGAATTGATCGGCTGCATTGGGTATGTGAGTGCGGGTACAAAATTCTGGGTGAATAAAAACAAACGTAACGTTTCTGGCTGGTCTCGCTTATCATATCACGATGAGTAATTTAGATGTGTTGGATTTCACCTTAATATAGATCTAACGGATAAGTATTAAGATGGGCAAAAAACAATCGTTGTAACATGCTATTTTTAATTTCTTCACTCTTTTATTATATATAAACTTATAGTTATTGAATAATATAATCTATACTATAAAAAAGTGAAGCAATTGAAAATAGTCTCTCACCTTGATCTCTCCTATCCACCTTAATTTTTGTTCGTTAGATCTATATTAAAATCCAATCCAACGCATCTAAATCACCCATCGTGATCTCATAAGTAGACCTAGCTTGTAAACTTATAAACGTTTACACGTGTTTCTCTCTTGTCAACGTTTTGCGTTGGATTTTTTCTCACCGACATCCACCCTACCCACCCGCGTACCCTCCCTCACTTTTCTCCAGGGCGTTGATTCAAAAAAAAAAAACCACAGAAAAAAAAATGACGCCAACTCACGGATTTATATCTTCAAGCGCGTGTCTTCTGTTGCCGCAAGGCCTTCCTTGGTCTCGCGGATGTATGTAGCTGCATGCTCCTCTGATCTATGCCGCCATGGACAAACATAGCCGCTTTGGACGTATCTTAGCTACCAGGTACGTAAATCTAGAGCATGTTTGATACACTCACTAAACTTTGGCGCTAAATTTAGCTGCTAGGCATCCAAACAGTCCAGCTAAAAGACTAGCTAAAGTTTAGCTGGGTTTAGCTACTTCAACCCTGCTAAAACTAGCTAAAATTTAGCTGAGTATATTAGCTAGAACATCCAAACACCCTAGATAAAGTTTAGCTAGAAAACTTTTAGCTAGCTAAAATTTTATATTAAAATATTACATTAAAATTTTAGCTAGCTAAACTTTAGTTGTGTGCATCCAAACAGGATCTAATCTGTTTGCCTTGCTTGCTGCCCCTACCTCCTGCTTTGGCCGTCACTCTCTCTCCTATGTTTGTCACCGCCGCTAGCTAGGTCGTGGTTGCATGCTGACCAGCCGTGCTTGCGTGTTGTATATGCTGCAACTGTACCGGCCAGTGATGGCCGTGTCACTCTCGTGCATGCAACTCTGCCTGCCTGCTGATGCTACCTGATGTGGGACATCATATAGATGGACCATGAACATTCAAGTGTATTCAATCATAAGAATTCAAACTGGATTTGGATACTAAGAATTAGTGGAGAAATATGATTTTTCTACTAGATCAAGAATTCAAATTGAGTTTTACCTCTATGTGTCATGGAGAGTTGCTTAATCTATATATGATAATACTAGAAGATACTAAGGTATCCTATGAGTTGTTTTTTAGGTGTCTTTAAGTAATATATTAGTTTTTATATAAGTTGTTATCTAATAGGCTATTAGTTGTCATATTAGGTGTATATGAGTTGTGTAACGGCTCATAGCCTATAAATAGAGGCCATGCCCTCAAGTTATGTAACTTTGTTTTGTATCCCACCATATAAATAGAACTCTATGTTTCTATCTTAGATCTTGGATTAGATCTTATTCTTGAGCTTTGGATTGAGTTTATACTATCCGTGGATTTGGATTATTGTCCGTGGACTCGGACTGCCCTTAGGGCGTTATCTACTAGCACGTTGAAGTGGTTCCTTCAACATATTGTGCTAATTCTACACATCAGCACCTTGGAGTTGTTCCTCCAAATCAGTGTGCTGCATCAGATTGGTACTAGAGCCTTGTTGATCATCTCAAGCTACCATTTTCCTTGCAAGAAATCTACAAGAAGGTATAGGAAAAATGGATGTTGACGGTAGATAACGATCATTTTTTAACCGTCAACTAAATGTATAAAAGAGATCACCACTAGAAAAGATAGAGATTTTAACCGACAATTTCCACGAGTTTTGGTGATTTTTCATTTTCTGCAGAATTATTCCAGAAAAGATAATTTAGATGATTTAATTGCAAGATTTGCGCAAAACTTAACCGCGACGGAAAATATGTGCAACGGACTCAGGAAGGTTCCAGAAAACACCAGAAGAAAGTGGAGCCCGTGCCACAGGTGGGGCCGGCCGGCTCCACTGGCCAGGCCGCCTGTCATACCCAGTTTTAAAGACAAAATTGAATACAAAACCATATGTGTGCCCAGAGATCAATCACACACATATAGAGACAAATCACTGGAGTATCAAGCTCAGTGTCTTTATTACATCACAAATAGTAGTTTATTACATAAATTTATTCAAAGTCTCAGTGGAAACGAAATAAGATAATTAGCACTCCGATAGACTCTAAAGCCACAGGGACGTCAACTGGTTGAGCACAAAACTAGTAGTCTTCGTCAAACTCCTCATAAACACGATTATCTGTTACCCGTCTGGGATTTTCCAAGTTATAAAAATAAACAAGCGTAAGTATATGTCGTACTTAACAAGAATAACATGGGGTTAATGAAGCTCAAAAGGCTGACACGGTTTACAGCGGTTAGCAACTTTTATCATATCTCAATTTTAGTATAAGTGAGTAGCAACAAGTAGCATAAATCCCAGTTAACCATATGATCATGTAAACAATGATTAAAGTACAGCAAAAATAGTAATCAAGAATTTTCCATCGCATAAACCATTATTCTATAAGAAGTCTAGGCCGCTTGTGACCGTGAGCACGGCTGATATATCAGTTTTAACACTCTGCAGAGGTTGTACATTTTCACCGTGAGTCGTGATTCCCATATGCTTGGGTTAATTACTCCCAAACTACACTGCCGAGGTGCATAGCAGGGTTTTACTATGAAGTCTTTCAAAGGTTCGTCTAACAAGGTAGGGCCGCTAGGTTTCCTCGACAAGCAGACATAGAATCCCCCTTCCAAATGGTTCACACCGCAGCAGCAACACAAGAGGACAGAAGCCACGCTATGCCCATCGTGTAAAGCCCCTTTTGCGTCTTTCGGTAACCTCTAACAAGCTAGAAGAGAGTCCTCATACTTGACTAAAGCTAAAACCATATAGCCCCCATGGTTATACTGTAAGTCCCGGGTGCTCACTTACAGATAAGTCCTTAGGGAAGACAAGAGCAAACAAGTACTCTTCCCCTTTAATTTTCTGTTGCTAAAAAGTGAGTTTTAAACTTTGTTGCATATATCATTAATCATGTTACAGATCATAGTGGTTATTTTTTAAGCACTAGCATAAGCTACCCAAATGCATAAACCCACGGTAATCAAGGTACAAGATACAATTGCTAGGAAATCCTTAGTGGTAAACAAGGAAGACACATGCAATATGAATTAAGTGATTAAAGGTGAATAGGTAACAAGGATGATCCCATGCTATACTTGCCTTGCTCAATGAACTCTTGGTGATACGGCCCGTCAAAGAACTCCTGATCACCAACGTATTGCTCACCGTCTATACTCCACAACAAGCAACATACAAGCATCCAAGCGCAATCATGCATAGCAAATAAGAGTATAGATTAGAACAGTACATCAATATCATAAAACAAAGATAAAAAGTTTATAAAATGAATCTACGCATCGCTAGGATCACACAGACGTTTGGATCACCAAAATCGGAGCTAAAATGGTCAAGTTATAGATTAAACAAGATTTCATGTATAAATCTTATTAATTTTATTAAACAATAAAATTAAAAGTTTGAAAACATGATTAACAGTACTGTAACAGGTAGATTATTTGATTACGAATCTAACGCAACTTGAACGGACCAAATCGGAGTTAAATTGAAGAAATTATGCTTAAAAGAAAACCAGTGGCAAATCTGTAAATACTGCAAAGTTAATTTCAGAATTAAAATAATTAAAATTCAGAATAAGTAATGAGCAGGGATGGCAGGTTCTATTATCAGTAAAGGTAGGGTCTCTTTAACAAAACCGCCACGAAGGGGTATCTTCTAATCTTGACCCTTGACCTAAGATTGGACGGCTCTGGTTAGATGGGGAGGGAGAAAGACAAGGGGAGGCTGGTTGCTACAGTAACTCCGGCGGCTGAATGCCATGGCCGGTGACGTGAAGCTCACTGGTGAGCTCGTCATGAGGGCTCTAGAGTCCATGGTTGGGCCGGGGGAAGGCACGGGGGTGAACACAGGAAGGCGAGGCGAACTCACCCGGCGAAGACGGCTACCGGCGGTGGACTCAACAAAGGGCGTGTTGAACGACGGCCAACAAGGCTCGCAAAGTTCGGCGGTGGTTAGCGAGCAAGAAAAGGAGAAAAACGAAGGGAGAAAGGACTCGGCGGGTCCGCAGCCGACACGGCCCGCCCAGACCTTACAATGGGCCGGAACTCGGCTGAATGGTGGGACGTCGAGGGCAGCGGGCTTGGCGGCGCTGCTAGGGCTTGCGACGGCCAATGCGCTAGCTGCGAGAGGGCTGGGTGGAGGCGACTGCGTGCGGGGGCTCGGCTTTTATAGCCCGGAGGCCGCGCCATCGATGGAAAGGGGAAGCCCGAGCTCGGTTCGACGAAGGAAACCCCGGCTTCCATTTTTGGAAGGTGATGGAGGTAGAAGGTAAGGGCGCGGGAGACTGACGTGTAGGTTCCGCCTGTCGGTGCCAGCAAGAGAGAAGAGAGGCGCCGGCTTGGGCCTAATCTTGTTGGTCCGTGCAGAAAGAAAAGGGAGGGAGTTGGGCCTGCGGCCAAAATAGGGAGAGAGGGGAGGGTTCTTCTTTTCTTTTCTTTTTCTTTTATTTCAAACCAGTTTTAAAATGCCATCCAAAATCCAAATTCAAATTTGAACCAACCACTCAATACAAAATAGAAGTGCACCAGCATGAATGCATAAAACATGTGTCTACCTTATAGTTAATTTTAATTTAATAAAATTAATTATTAAACTATGTTTAATGCACACACACATATTTGCATTAAAATTCAATTTCACCTATTTTTGAAAAGACGCAAATTTAGGGTGTTACAAATTCTACCCCCCTTAACTAATTCTCGTCCTCGAGAATTGGATGTGCTTACTCAAACAGCTGCGGATATGACTTCCTCAGATCATCCTCTCTTTCCCAAGTCGCCTCATCTTCGGAATACCGGTTCCACTGTACCTTGCACATCTTGATAACTCTGCTCCTGGTTACTCGTTCTGCTGTCTCCAAAATTCTTACTGAAAATTCCTCATATGTTAGATCATCACTAACAGCAATCTCCTCTAACGGTATTTGTTCCTCGGGCACTTGCAAACACTTCTTTAGCTGAGACACATGGAACACATCATGCACACCTGACAATCTGTCTGGCAACTCTAGCTAGTAGGCCACTTCTCCACGTCTCTCTAAAATCTTGAAAGGTCCGATATACCTTGGGGCTAACTTTCCTTTCATGTTAAACCTCTTCACACCTCTCATAGGTGACACTTTTAAATAGACGTAGTCACCCACTTTAAATACCAATTCTCGTCTCCTAGTATTAGCATAACTTTTCTGACGAGATTGGGCCACTCTTAAATTATCTCCGATCATTCTCACTTGCTCTTCTGCATTCTTTAGAACATCAGGTCCAAATACTTGACTCTCCCCTGTTTGATTCCAAAACAGTGGTGTCCTGCACTTGCGACCATACAATGCTTCAAACGGTGCCATCTTGAGACTTTTCTGATAACTATTATTGTATGAGAACTCTGCATATGGTAAACTCTTATCCCAACTAGTACCATATTGTAAGGCACATGCCCGCAACATATCCTCCAATATCTGGTTAGTCCTCTCAGTCTGTCCGTCAGTCTGAGGATGATAGGCTGAGCTGAAGTTTAACTTCATACCTAGTGACTCATGTTAGGGATACTTGGGAATCTTACCAGGTGAAATGCTACAACAGGAGGATTATCTGGTTATTTTTAGAGTAGATAAGTGTAGATTCTTTTCCAGTATTTTTGGCATCATGTTAGGGATGACAACTTAACGCGAAGTGATGTTAAAATGTCAACAAATATTTTTGGCGCCGTTGTCGAGGAATTCAACATTTATTTGCTAGAATAATTTCATTAGGGGTATTTGATCTTTTAAAGAAAATATTTTTCCAAAAGGAAAGAGTAATATGACTATAGACATAAATACTTATAGGTAGATCAACAACTTTTGCTTTAGCAGGCTTACCCTTGTTTTGTCTTTGTCATTATTCTATGCAGGGTAAGTGCAGGATTGGTTGTGTGCTATTAACACTCATCACTAAGAAGCAACCAAGACCCTAAAGAAGCTAAATACCAGTTGAGAAGCTATGGCTGAGAAGACGTTGCGTGAATTCTCTGCTCCAAGCACTAAGAACATTCGCGTTGGACCAACTCTCAATATTGGAGAACATGATTATGAACTTAAACCAAGCCTCATTAACATGGTGCAAGCTATCACATTCAGTGGAAAGAAGGATGAAGAAGCTAGTGCTCATTTGCAGAATTTCTTTGAGATTTGCAGCACCATCCACATCAAGAACATATTTCAAGATGTTGTGCTACTTCGTTTGTTTCCATTCTCATTAGAAGGGAAAGCGAAGCAGTGGTTCTATCAAATTAAAGATTAGATTGAGACATGGGAAGGATGTTCAAAAGCTTTCCTAGAGAAGTTTTTCCCAGTAGGCAAGACCAATGCATTACAAGGAAAGATATCAGAATTCTGTCAGCAGAAAGGTGAACCTATTCCAGAAGCTTGGGAACGCTTTCAAGATTATATCTCAGATTGCCCACATCATGGAATGGAGGAATAGTTGCTCATGCAAATATTCTATCATGGATTAATACCAAAGTCACGTGAACAACTAGATGCCACTGCTGAAGGATCATTTATGTTACTCACTCCTAAGAAGGCCAGAAGTCTTATGGACAAGATATCAGAAAATCAAAGTTGGACATAGAATAGCCAAACTTGTCATAAGAGTGAAGAAGTTTCAGAGAAAGTGTGTGCATTATCAACCAAAATAGATGTGCTATTGAATTGGCTAGAGCAAAGAGCCAACTATAAAAGAGATCGACAAGCCATTCAAGACGCATTCGATTCTCAGAATCAATGTGGAGAATACTTAGGAGTTAAATTCGATA
>JADLZL010005546.1:0-35153 GCA_015844335.1 Chrysopogon serrulatus | reverse complement strand
CAACTAAGTCTTATGTCACTTGATGAACCAGAAAACAAATTAGGGCTTAAAATCAATTTCTCACCTTAACTCTGTATGAACTCCCACCACTGATTCTCATAATTCTCCCCATGTAGGAGTGTTCACCAAACACATTCTTATTAGGAGAAATCTTGATGACATATATAATCACATCTGGTCGGTTTGTTGTCTCCTAGCATTTGGAGCTTAATTTGGAAGGAAGGAGGCAAACTCAGGATCAGTGGCGGATCCAAGATGGAGGATAAAGGGGGGGGTGGGGCTAGGAGGGGCTAAAACAATGAAGATATTGATTTACATGATGATTTAATGGTGAAATCACATTTTTGCTACAGTAATTAGCACTGAAATCAAACAATTAGGGGGGCCTGGAGCCCCCCTAGCCCCCCATGTAGATCCGCCCCTGCTCAGGATGGAAAGTCTGTTGTGATGAATAGCTGGTGCTGTTTGGATCAGCTTGTGAACAGGTAATAACGTAAATGGGATCTAAATGCAGCAGCTCCAAGTGTTACAAATGTCTTATTCAAATGGCATCTCTATGGATTATTATTCACCCTAGTAAAAAATCCAAGACTGTAAGGAGACTTGAGTTTTTGAAACGATACCATCCAAATTTTAAGTTTTTTTACTTTCTCTCTCCATCACATCAATTTTTATCTGCATGCATGGAGCACTAAATGTAAGTAAAAAAATAACTAATTACACAGTTTGGTTGTAAATCACGAGACGAATCTTTTGAGCCTAGTTAGTCCACGATTGAATAATATTTGTCAAATACAAACGAAAGTGCTACAGGGCTTTTCAACCTCACTTTCACAATCTAAACAAGGTCTGATTCTGAATTTGCGTTTTTCGTTGGGATGTGAGAAGATCATGTGCGCTTTCTGTTTTGTTTTCATGGCCGGGCTGCCGCTTCTTGATGTCGATGACTCGATGTGGTTGGGGGCTAGCACACACTTATGTTGCGCGGATACTTTCTAAGAGGTATCGTATCCGTATCCGATACGTATCAGATACCGATACTCTTTGGATATACATCGGATATTTCTAAGATATATTAGGCAGCCAAATAACTCTCATCTTTTTACTTTCTAAATCAAATATTGTATTGTATAAATTGCTTCAACACTGATATTTTAAGTTAAAATTTTCTAGATTAACTACTTTTAACTTGTAATTTATATACAATAATTATTATATTAAAATATATTAGAGTATCAATGTTTTTTGAGAAACGGTGTATCCGCGTGTCTGATACGTATCGTATCGGATACCCATATCCGTATCTAAACAACTTAAGCACACACAACCGGTTTTTTCCTTGAATTTTGTTTCCGAGTTGGCCGGCCCGTTAAATTATTGGGAGTGGATTTCTACCCATGGCACCTCCCATCATTCCAAACATCCCTGAAATCGTTGCTGTACTTTTTATTATACGTTAAATTTTAAAAAATCATTCATGACCATGGAACAGTGCTACTCTCCAAAGGTATACAAAAATTTAGCACACCGTACGTACTTGCACGTAGCTTTCGTATCTTCCGGCTTCTGCGACCGTTTCGTCAAACGCATTCGCTTATAAAAGGCAGAGCTCTGAATTGAATAGTTGATAGTTGTTTTTTTAAAGCAAATAGTTGATAGTTGTTGTTTCATGCTTTTGATATGATCTTCCTTTTTCTTCCGGCCACGACCACTACTGAACGCTGATGCGTGTCGCTGTCTGTGTACGGACCGGTACGAACTGAGGAAGGTACATTACATCCAGCAAGGCGAGGCCATCGACGAATTTCGGCACCCATATTTCGTCGCATCCGCCGTGGAAAGTACAAAACTTTTGTTAACGGGTGGGTGGCAGGAATATCTGGGAACCTTGCGAGTTGTCATAGACTGACTTGACAGAGGAATTTCAGCGGCATCTGTTTCAAGCGAGACAGTAGTAGTACTAGCGTTAATTAACATTAACAGAATTCGATATTTGGGTCTTCCTATGCATTACAGGAAGTTAAATAATAAGGGCTATAAATTAATTGAAGAAAGAATTAAAAAGAAGTTAAGTGGATGGCAAGGAAAATATTTATCATACATATGGGGTAGATTAGTGTTAATCAATTATGTTTTGTCAAGCTTACCCGAGTTCATAATGTCTTACTCAAAGTCTCAAGAGGTGTTCTAAAAAAGATTGAATATTTTTTATCAAGATTTTTTTTGGCAAAATAATGAGCACAAAAAGAAATACTAACACAGTGAAATATTTTGTGCCAACCGAAAAAAGAGCAAGGCGGTTTAGGTGTCTTTTAAGCAAATGGCTTTTCAAAACATCCCTTATGCCTTAAGAGTTATGACAAAAGTCTCAAAACTAGCTAAGCTAGTTTCTGATGAAAATTCTGCATTCAAGCTTCCTTGATAATTTTGGCTGTCAATATATACCCCTGTTTTCTAGTAAAGCTTGTGTACTAAAAACATCTTTATAATCAAAATTACTTATTGTGGTGATCTCCTTTGTTATATCAACCAGGCCTTCAGCAATGCCACCACTTCCAACAGGAAATATGACTCCATTGACTTAAAACTCAATTCCTACTTCAAGGTGAGAAATCCTGCTTTCTACCTTCACTAATATGTTTTCTCTCTTATTGTGAACTTATCAAAGTGATGCCCTCAACTTCTTCATCAAGTTCTTACATATGCACAAAGCGGCCAAATTGCCACTAACAATAGTTATTCCTAGTGTTACTCTTGAAGTTAAGTTTGGTACAACTAACATCTAGTCGTTATATTGCCCTAGAACATAATATAATCAATAATGACATTTACACATCCTTAATTCAAGCATCTCAAAGACAAGCATTCAATAGTAAGTCCACATAAACCATTATTGACCAAAATATATTTGATTGCTAATTTCCAAATACTTCATCATTTTTTGGCATGGGGGATACGAAGATAAGAAAAAAGTCAACAATTTTTTGCAGGGAAATCGGATAAGCATTTTTTGTCTCTCAGGCGCTGCTATTGAATTGGATGGTCTTAGAGAGTTGGTACACGATTTCACCATGTCCAATGAGCCTGATCAGAGAATTTTCTGCTGGGGCATTGGGAAATATACCCATGCCAAGCTCTACAAGCTTGCCTTCCTCTCCGCATCGACTCCTGCCAGTTTTCGACTTGTCTGGAAGTCCAAGATTACACCTAGGATGAAATTTTTTTGTTGGCTCGAAGAAACTTTAATGTTCCACCAAACAGCCACTGTGTTCTCTGCAATAGAGAGGAGGAGGAGACCTTTGATCACCTTTTTTTAATTGTGTCTTTGCCCAAAGATGTTGGAGCAAGCTGGGCATTGTTTGGTCCCAGGAGGCTGATATTCATAGGAAAATTGTGAGCGCCAGGCAGCTTTCTAGTCTTCCATTTTTTATGGAAATCTTTCTTATGGCAACTTGGGAAATCTGGAAGATAAGGAATAGGCTGGTGTTCGATGGTATCCAGGCCTCCTTCAGCAGATGGCTCTAAAGCTTCAAAGCCGAAGCCTCACTTCAAGCTTATAGATTAGATGATTCTGTTAGGATGCTAGTCAACTTTTGGCTGGACAACTTGTAATTTCTCATCCCCTCTCTTCTTTTTTGTAATTCCTGCTTCCAATGTCTTGGTTTGTGTTTGTTTCTTCTCTCCCCCTATAAGTATCTTGTAAGTATGTATTTCTCCCTGTGTTTTATTTTATAAAAGTTTTTGATACACTATGGGGAACTCCCCATGGTTTTTGCTTCAAAAAACAATGCAAAATTGGCTAGGCCAGTTCTAGAATATGGCTCGGCTAATTTTTCCAGAAAGCTCACATTGATATATTCTATCTTTGGCTTTTCAATAATTACGTAAATATCATTATTCGACATAGTAGCCCAATAAAATTTATTTGCTCTAAAAAATATATTAGTTGTATTGTTCTCATGCCTTGAAATAGACAAAAATGTGTAACAGACATGCACATATACATTAAGTGATCCTTCTAAATTGAAACACACAGTGACTTGTTGTGCCATCAATGAAGCACCACCAAACACTTTAACTTGTTTTACCTTTATTCATAGATCACAAGATTTCCAAACTAAACAAGACAACTTTATATTTTGCTTCATTGTTGGTGCAAAAGGAGTTTACTTGGCTTGATGTCTTAAAGAACACGATTATCAGAAATAATGAAACATGCCCACACCTTAGTTTCTTTGCATGCTGATTAATCAAATTGTCACATCCATGAGGCAAAATTTCTTCAAAATGCATAAATCATGCCCCTAGGACCTTAAATCTATTAAAATAAATTCCACGGAGGCTCTTCTCATAGCATGATGGTTGCAGCATTTATCAGCTATATTTTTACACTGGCAATAGCAGAATATCTGCCAGTTGAATTCACCCACAAGAGTATACCAAAATAAAATATGTCAACTCTTGATTTTAAAGTGATCGATAAGCAAAATGATTTGGCAACCCTCCCATAATATAAAAAGCTGAGCAAATAGCTATGCATACTTTGAAATGAATTCCATGACATAGGTGTAGGTGGATAATATGGATAATGCCAAGATCAATAATTTTGATGATTTGGCACAAATCCCCAGCTTGGCAATTGTTTCTTGAATATTCTTCCACTCTTCACCCTTCCTGCACCACACCAATTCCTTCTAACCTTCAACCTTCAATGCTCCCTTTAGGAACCCACACCAAGTTTCTTTCCTTTAGCTTTTCTACAATAAGCTTCTTCAACTTATCCTCTTGCCACTTTGGCAAACCGGCTGAGCATCTAGGTTTTGTTGTTGTTTTAGAGAGCAACAACTCTTTCTTGATTTTAGGCAGTCTCACCTTCTTTTGTTTGGATTTAGCACCTAGAAGATTAATAGATGATTGTCCAATTTCTTCGCCATCAATAGTCAGAGTTTTCAATAATGTAATTGGATTTTTATTAACTAAACTTAGATTTGAACTTTATACTTGTGGTTTTATTTTTTCATAGTGTCAACTTGTTTTTACCACTTTCTTGTTACATGTTAAGCACCAGACCAATTTTAATGAAAACGGTCTTTGGAATATGATGATTCTCTAAATGTATAAGAGCTATATATTCTATATGGCCTAAAATATAGTGGAACATGTGCCTCTCGATCAAACTAGCCCCAAGATGAATAAGAATAAAAACCTATGGGTTATGGTCCATATGACATGTCAATTGGCTGGTCAAAATAAAAATATGTTGCTATTGCATGAGATTTATTCGCTTGTCAATTTCACTCTTGAGACCTATGGTTTGGAGACAATCTCGATGATTGGACCTTCCATGGCTGATCAGTGATATTTGCTTCACCTTTTTTCTTATATTTAGTCGATTTTCTCGGGTTCTGCCTAAGAACACCCGAGTGCAATAGGTGTCATGCTTTTATAGTAGAGGTTCATGGGCAAACCAATAAAGGATAACAAAGGATGCTTGCATGATGAAGAACGACTAGTTTTTGGGAATCTTGCAAAGGAACCTTGAACCTTTTGCACGAGAGGGAACCCCATCATGGAAAGGATGTCACTGGGTTGCCCTAGCTCATCGAGCAAGCCTAGGGCATCATTATTAATCATCAAATCAAGTGATGGACAACAACATGGAGATTGGAACATATTAGGGCAAAGAGAGATAAAATAGATTGGTTTTTGTTGGACTTTATGTGTTGGACACCTCAATCGATTGTGTCCCCTATACACATGGATGCAATGTCATTTGTATATTATTTTAGAATGTGACCCATTATCACTTGGATCAATATGTTCCATATTTTTTAGTCCATGTGATTATCCTTATAGAGCAAAAGAGTGCACTAATGCATGCATTAATTTATTTATATGATGTGCTTGGCTATATAGGACCTAATTAGGACTGTTCCACCAACTCTTCTCCAAAAAATAAATTGTGGAGCAGATTGGTCCAAAAACTTATAGAATAGTCAATTTTGTGTGATACTTGACAAGTATGCTTACGTGTGTTAATGTTTAGTTATGAGTAGTGTTGGGACAATGGTCCCGGCAGGGTGAGTAATGTATGAGCAGAGCTCGCTGCAGCTCGCCACTCTGAGGGTCAAAGGTCTCAACCGGAGGCAGAGACCTTTGATTAGCTGAGACACGATTACCGAGGCAATAATTAGGGTTTCAAGTCACCAAAAATCCTCCTCCCTTCTATTGTGAGTTCCCTTTTTATAGGGTACAGTTACATTCTAGGGTTAAGTACAAAAATACCCCTAGGGTAATGAATGATTTACACAACACACTCTAAGTGTAGTACTCCATCCAGGGGCATCTTTTGTCTTCTCCCTTCTTCAACCGCCTTGACTGAAGGGCCACTGTCATGCTTGGGTTTTCGGCCCATCGAAGCATTCTTCCCTGTAATGGGCCAAATGTCGCCAACCTCTACGCATGCATGTGTCTCCTTGGTCTCTGATATAAGGACCATCGTTTGGCAAGTGGCCTCCGACTTGCCTAACATCTGAGCTAGCGAGCATGCTCAAAGGCCGAGCCTTTGAGCAGAGGTCACTCTTTGAGCGTGGACCGGTTTCTGAGCCTTGGTCTTTGAGTCTTGGATGACCTCTGAGCCCTAGTCTCTGAGTCTTGGACAACCTCTGAGCCCTGGTCTCTGAGTCTTGGACAACTTCTGAGCTTGAACCTCTGATTTATGGCCTTCAACTGCTCTTCATCTACTTCACTAAATTCTATCAGGCCTCTTCAAGGTGGAGTTGGCCCATATTACATATGGGCTCCCCCAACAGTAGCCCCTCAGCTACTAGGTAATGGCTGGCACTACATGACCTAGTTGATGTTTATACATGAAGAGGCACAATACAACTCTAACTTTGGTTGCGAGGATCGCCCTGCGCAACCTGTACGTGCATGCCTCGCTAAAAACTCCATCCCAAAAACCCTATGGGAAAAAAGGGTATGGAGAAAAGAGCACATGCACGACTCTAACTTATACATGTTCTAATTGTCGAGGTTTTTAGCTCTGAGTGTCTTGTTCTTCTAGATGTCTTCATCTTTGGCCTTTGGCTGTTTTCTTGCTTTTGCAACGTGATTTATCAACTGTCTTCAGCACTAGGTCTTTACCTAAGATCTTCTTGATGTGTAGGTCTTTCTCTCTGACATCTTTGGCTCTGATATCTTCTTAGCACACTGGTATTTGACTTTGAGGCTTTCTTGATGCATGAGCCTTTGTGTCTAGGTCTTCCTAGAGGCGAGGTCTTTGTCTTCATTCTTCATTGCATAGAGGTCTTTGTCTTCAAGTCTTTGTTCATTCAGAGGTCTTCGTCTTTAGGTCTTCTTGGCGCGAAGGTCTTTGTCTCTAGGTCTTCTTGTCTCGAAGGTCTTTGTCTCTAGTTTTCTTGGCATAGAGATCTTTGCCTCTAGGGTCTTCTTGATGTAGAGGGTTTTGCCTCCATGTCATCCTGGTGCAAAGGTCTTTGTCTTTGGCTCTTCTTTGCACGGAGGTCTTTGTCTTCGGCTCTTCTTTGCACGGAGGTCTTAGTCCTTGGGTCTTCTTCGCGTGGAGGTCTTTATCTCCTAGCCTTCTTAGCATAGAGGTTTTTGTCTCTGGCTCTTCTCCTTGCGGAGGTCTTGTATCCAAGGTCTCCTTTGCGTGAAGATTTTCAGTTCTTCTTTCCTCGGAGGTCTTCATATCTGGTTTTCTTGGCATGGAGTTCTTTGTCTTTGTGGGCTTCAAATATTTATTCACGAGCGCCAGGCAAAAGTCTTCACACACTAGAGTGGCTGGTCCTCCAGTGTGCTCCCTAGCCCCTCTTGGCTGGGGCTCGTGACTGCAGCCATACTTGGTGTAGTTGATGTAGTTGTAGTAGTGGAAGTAGACATTCAGACTGAAGTTATCGATGAGCCCCTCAAGTCGAAGAGGTGGACAAAGGTGTAGTAGACCTTGGTGCTGAAGAAGAGGATGTAGTCCCTCAGGTTTTGCGATGAAGGCACGTCATCGTAGGTGTTGACGAAGGCTCTTAATCCATTTTAGTGGGTGATGATGATGGAGAAGCCCCTTCTACCAAAGTCCCTCCTGCAAAGGTGTTTCACGTAGGTGATTTTGGTGTAGATGACGATGGTGTCGGGGAAGCCCCATCATGTTGAGGTATCGGCGAAGGCGAGTTGTCATGGTTTTTCTTAAGGTGTAAGTGAAGGCCCTCCTTTGAAGGTGTTTGACGAAGGCCTCCCTGCAAAGAAATTTCAACAAAGGCAATGTTGGTGAAGTCACCAAAGATGGCAGTGAAGCCCCTCATGCCAAAGAATTTGGCAAGGGAAGTCAGACGTGAGTGCCATAGAGGTCGTTCCGTGCCCATTAGCCTTTGGCTTAGGGTAGCGGAGGGTCCTCTTTTTTATCTTCATCGAATATCAACTTGCTTGCAAGTCTTTCGATACCCAGAAAGCTTTCTAGTTGCTGCAAAAGACGGTTAGTCATTTCATATAATATGCGAGAAGTAAAGGTATTTGGAGTTTTTGAGAGAGCAAAGGTCTCGATGCCTGATTATGGACAGGTCCTTGTCGAGAGAAGCTTTTTTAAGCTTTTGAGAGAGCGAAGATCTCGATGCCTGATTATGAACAGGTCTTTATCGAGACTGATTATGAACAGGTCTTTATCGAGAGAAGCTTTTTCAAGCTTTTGAGTCTCTTAAGCTTTTTGAAGCTTTAGAGAGTGACGACCCCGATGCCTGATTGTCCACAGGTCTTTGTCGGGTTGCTGTGGTGCAATGCATTTATGTAATGCATGTATGTATATGATGATGCAAGTGAATGCATTTACACAAAAATATTAAAAGGGGTAAGAAGACATCATGCACCCTGCATAGATAGTTATACTTGAACAAATGATAAGCCTTCCCTCAGATAAGAGGGGTATAGTTTCTATTGGCTAGCAAAGGTTACCATTTAAGAACTTGCATGGTTAGCTGCATATGAAGGTTAGCTCAAATAACTTTAAGTTGATGCATATTATAAAAATCTAAAAGAAATTAAGAATGCAACCTATAAAAAGATAGGTAATGTTAGAGGTTTTTAATGTTTGGTGGTCACCCAACATGGATTATTTGATGGAGTCTGATTGTTGGTAAGTTCTGATGGTTGATGAAGCTTACTAATTGACAAAGACCAATGACTGACGAAGGCCCCTGATTGTTGTAGGTGAATTAGTATCAGAGGTTGCTGCTTAATGAATAATGAAGGTTGCTGACTGACAAAGGCCAATGACTGTTGAAGGCTACTCACTGTTGTTGATCGATCATAGATGAAGGCCATTGATTAATGAAGGTTGCTGACTGAAGATAACAATATAGATGAAGGCGACTGACTGACAAAGGTCGCTAACTATTGAAGACCAATAGCTGGCGGAGGTTGCTGACTGACAAAGGTCGATGACTGTGTCAATAGCCAATAAACTGTTGAACAACGATGGTTGTTGAATGACAAAGGCTGTTGATAACCAATTGTAGATGAAGACCATTGACTAATGATAAAAGCCAATAATTAATGAAGGCCAATAGCTGATGAAGATTGCTGAGAATCAATGATAGGTGATGACCACTGACTAATAATAAAGGCCAATGACTGTCATAAGTTGCTGAGAATCACTGATAGGTGAAGGCCACCAACTGACAAAGGTTGCTGAGAACCACTAATAGGTAAAGGCCACTAACTGGTGAAGGCCAATGTCTATCACAAGTTGCTGAGAATCACTGATAGGTGAAGGCCACTGACTGATAAAGGTTGCTGAGAACCACTGATAGGTAAAGGCCACTGATTGATGAAGGCCAATGTCTATCACAGGTTGCTGAGAATCACTGATAGGTGAAGGCCACTGACTGATGAAGGCCAGTAACTGATGAAGGTTGTTTGTCTGAAGATAACCAATAATAGATGAATGCCACTGACTTACTAACTAAACACTGAAACTTCATAGGGGATACTATCTAATGCAAACTAATAGATTTTGGGATGGTAAAAACGTACACTCAACAAGATAATATGTTCTATGGGAGAGTTAGATTAGAAGAATAAGATATACTTACAGTGTTGGTGACCTGCATGTTAGCAACAAAAATACAAGAAGGATATGAGTTTTTAGTTAGTTTTAGGCCAAGTATGTATAGCCAGTCAGGCCATGCTTTTGATGTTCAAATGCCACAATAACTTTCTTTCATCACAGTGGTGACAAGCTATGTGCAAAGGTTAGTTCTTTAAATTTACCATGAGAAGTGAAGGCTAAATCAAGAGTGTGACAAATAAATCAGTAGAGTAAAGATGACTAGTCAATATAAGCTAGTGAGAATTTAAACCGATGAGACATACTCACTTGTGTTGGATGAATTCCTGCAACATGATACTTTGACCCAGAGGCCGAATACTCAGAGGCCTATGAGCGGAGGCCAAATACTCAAAGACTGTTGGCATTTCTAACGTCCCTACTAAAAAGCAGAGATAAACCCTACTCCTAGCAATGGCCCCAGAAATGGTTGGTATATAATTACTTGTCATTAGCAACTAGTCACTCTTGAATTACTAACATTCCTAAACATGAAGTAAGTTGTCATCCCCAATTATATTGTTAGGAAATTAACATAGATTTATATTGTACTATTGTGACTAGGCAGATAAAATATATGAATAAGATATAAATGTAAACTAATGGGTTCTCGCAAGCGGACGATAATTATACCGTTGTAACATTTTACCTAGGAAAGTCTCCAAGGTTGTCGATTTATAATTATACCTCTGGGAAAGCTATGTAATAAACTATTATTGTCATATTGATGTGAAACTATGTGGACATGATAAACGATACTACCTAAGTCGTATACTCTACTTATAACAAAGCAGAGGTCACAAGATAAATAAAGATAAATGCGAGTGATAGCATAATCATCAAATATCATAATTAAAGATAATCATCGAGCATCTTACTAGTCATAATCATAGCTAGCCATTGGATAAACTACGGAGATAGGTCTATAACTACGTCAATTGAATAACTCTAATTAGTGCAACTACATCTAGTAATCATTGCTAAATCAACCCTAAATCATCATTGCATGTAAAGAGGCATCAACTAATGAGGGTATTAAGACCTAAGTCACCTCCTTCGCGCGATCGTGCCCATGCTAGTCCTATATACGGGGGTGGACTACGGAGGAACTAACATAGTCTGTCACCTACGCAGACTACCACACGTCCCGGCATATCAGGGTGCACTCGTAGATAAACAAGACATCTAGACACCACGTCTACATATCGCCTATCATCTACCCATTGTACATATGGATAAACGCTATACGAGCAATTACATGAATTCAATAAGATCGAAGTAACTAAACTAGACATATAATCAAAGTAGACAATGACTATTGCAATTAAGAACATATGAATATATTTAGAGTAAAGTCTCCCTAATCTGAATAATGAATACAATAAAGTAATTAAGAACTAGATCTATTACCGAACTCTCGCTCGGCCAGGGCGCCGGGGGCTCCAGATCCGATGAAGAACTAGATCTCCTCTACTTCTAATCTAGCTAGCTAATCCTATGAACTAGAAGGCTCTTGATGAACTTGAAGGCTCGGATGCTTGATGGCTTGAGACCTTGATGAATAATGAATTGGCTCTTTCCAGGGGGGTCTACCCTCATATTTATAGTCCGGTGGGATGCGCGTGCGCCGTAGGATCAAACCGACGTAACGTAGGGCCGAGATGCATCCTTGGAGGCGGTGGAGGAACATTCCGGAAGGGGGAGCCAAACCCCTAGCGGGGCGCCGCCGCCGCCATGGTGGGGCCGGGCCGGCCCCACCTAGCGGCCCCCCCCTCGCTCCTTCCGGTGTCTTCCGGAGTCTTCCCGAGTCTTCCCGTGATGTCCTTCGTGGCGGATAAGTTTCGTGGTTATTTTGCGTTAGAATCCCTCTTTTTCAGCTTTTTCCGAAATCACCCCGAAATTACGTAATATGCAAAACTCGTGGAATTTGTCGATAAAGCCCTAGACTAGTGTGTTATCTTGTTGTCCATCGGGTAAAAAGCCCTAGTAAAAGTTGACGCTAACAGGTGTCAACAAAGACCGGTGAGTGAAGGACAAATACTTAAAGGCCCATGGTTAAAGGCCTGTGTGTCGTGAGAACCAGTTGAAGGTCGACGAAACATTCAAAGGCTCCACTTAGTTGGTTGGAGATCAGTGCTCAATGAAGAATGAGCGAAGGATATAAAAAGTACAAGACCCAATCGAAAGCCATAGCACAAAGAGAGTGTTTTTCTTGCCCATATAAAGGGTTAGTGTTTGGTGAATAAACCATCATAATCTAGCAAGGAAGGAACATGAGGTACTTATCTTTCATATCAAAGGGGCACAGCCTTTGTGAAATTGATCGAAGGCTTCACCATCAAAGATTGTTGAAACTGATCAAAGGTTGAAGCTCTGAGAAAAACTGACCAAAGTGTGATGCTCCAAGAAAAACCCAATTTTTGGCATCACCAACAAAGGCTATTGAAAACTGATCAAATATTGAAGCTTTAAGAAAAATTGACCAAAGGGTGCTACTCCAAGAAAGAAACCCAATTTTTAGCTTCACCATCAAAGGTTGATGAAAACTGATCAAAGATTGAACCTCCGATAAAACCCCAACTTGGGATTCACTGCTAAAGGCTAGTAAAAATTGATCAAAGGCTGAAGCTTTGAGGAAAAAACCCAATTTTTAGCTTCACTGATGAAGGCCGATGAAAACTGATCAAAGGCTGATGTTTTGAGCTCAAGAAAAATATGGAATATCTAGGCTTTGCGACTTCTAGCATATCAATCGAAGGAGTCAGGGGCATGTTCTGAGACAATATATCTGTAATGAAGTAGTTAGCATAGAGACTTGATAGGATCCAACTGACTTATCTGTCTAATGGTGACTGCCAAATGTTTCGATAGCTCGAAGGTTTGCTAACACATAAAGGTGCGCTAGGTTGTCAAAGGTTTCAGGTTCAAGACTCGGCCTTCGCATATCCAGTCTTGTTTGTGGAAACCTGCACATGTCAAATACAAGACAAAAACTCTTAATTCTGTTAGTTCAAGGCTCTTATGTTGTCCCATGGCATAGAGGCTCCATGGAAAGTTTGCAGGCGCAAAGGCTCCTATGCCATCTTGTGGTGCAGAGGCTCCCATGTCAGTTGTTGGTGTAGAGGCTAGTGCGTCAGCTATTGACGCAGAGGCTACCACGTCAGTTGTTGGTGCAAAGGTTCCCATGTCGTCTCGTGGTGCAGAGGCTCCCATCTATTGGTTGTTGAAGCAGAGGCTCCTGCATCGACTGTTGATGCAGAGGCTCCAACGTTGTCTCGTGGTGCAGAGGCTCCCGTGTGTTGGTTGTTGAAGCAGAGGCTCCAATGCCAACTTGTGGTGCAGAGGCTCCCATGTCGAGTGTTGGTGCAGAGGCTCTGACATCGTGTCATGGTGCAGAGGCTCCTGTTTTGGCTATTGGAGTAGATGCTCCCGCATCGACTGTTGATGCTTCCGCATCAGCTGTTGGTGCAGAGGCTCCCGCGTCGTCTGCTTCGTCGAGTGTTTATGATAGATCCCTCCTGCACAAAAGACAGGCTTTTGCGAGGCTTAAATTGGTCATCAAGCCCACAGTTAACCTTCACTCTGAAAAAATTTATTTGTGTCGAGCATGGTTAGTTAAGTCTGAGGTTAGCTAGCCTCTGTCGTCTGTTGGCTGATCTGTAGCAAGTGCTTCTTCTTCACTCTCTATATTTTTTGGGGGGAGCGGTTCTATAATGGCATAAATTTTGCGGACACTATGCCTTGATCTACCCTATGTAGGGGCTCCCTCCTCTCTCTAAGTTCTCGTGGAGGCCATTCTCTTTCTTTCCAACATGGGTTTTGCTTGGCCGAGCACGGTGGGCGCCAATGTTGGGACAATGGTCCCGACAGGGTGAGTAATGTATGAGCAGAGCTCGCTGCAGCTCGCCACTCTGAGGGTCAAAGGTCTCAACCGGAGGCAGAGACCTTCGATTAGCTGAGACACGGTTACCGAGGCAATAATTAGGGTTTCAAGTCACCAAAAATCCCTCCTCCCTTCTATTGTGAGTTCTCTTTTTATAGGGTATAGTTACATTCTAGGTTGAGTACAAAAATACCCCTAGGGTAATGAATGATTTACACAACACACTCTAAGTGTAGTACTCCATCCAGGGGCATCTTTTGTCTTCTCCCTTCTTCAACCGCCTTGACTGAAGGGCCACTGTCATGCTTGGATTTTCGGCCCATCGAAGCATTCTTCCCTGTAATGGGCCAAATGTCGCCAACCTCTACGCATGCATGTGTCTCCTTGGTCTCTGATATAAGGACCATCGTTTGGCAAGTGGCCTCCGACTTGCCTAACATCTGAGCTAGCGAGCATGCTCAAAGGCCGAGCCTTTGAGCAGAGGTCACCCTTTGAGCGTGGACCGGTTTCTGAGCCTTGGTCTTTGAGTCTTGGATGACCTCTGAGCCCTAGTCTCTGAGTCTTGGACAACCTCTAAGCCCTGGTCTCTGAGTCTTGGACAACTTCTGAGCTTGAACCTCTGATTTATGGCCTTCGACTGCTCTTCATCTACTTCACTAAATTCTATCAGGCCTCTTCAAGAGGGAGTTGGCCCATATTACATATGGGCTCCCCCAACAAGTAGAATATTCCTCAAAAAATATTTGTTTCAAGTTATTTTGGCTTTTATTAGTTTTAAAAAATAATACGTAGTGGTAACAAGAAAAAATTAAAAAAGTAAGTGAAAAAATACAAGAAAATATTGCACAAAAAATTAAGAAAGGATGCCATAACATTAAATTTATTATGGTCATGGTATTAAGAAATAAAATACTAAAATGACATAATACAAGCCAAATATATTTTATTTATATAGTTTGGACTGTAGAAGCACCAATTTGCCAAGTTGACTAAATTGAGTATTTTACATGTTGTTGGATGTAAATACCAAAATTTTGTACTAAATTGAGCATTTCATAAGTTGTTAGACTAATTTACATCCAATGGCTAACTTGTTGTTTTATGCATGCAACCTATATCTCTTATAAAGGTAACCCCCACTTCACATTCTATCTAATTCCATAGCGTGCCACATCATCACCACACATCATATTGGAAACCACTAGGTGCTTCTCCTCTATTATTCTACAATGCTTTAATTTTCCTTCTAGGTGGAAGAGAGAAATCTAGTCGTGCTTACCGTTACCAATTCTTCAACTAAGCACTTCAATTCCACTTGCTCATCTACTCTCTCGGTAACTCATTCAATTATCATGGTAAGATAACTAGGAGCCAAAGCATCTATGATGGCGTTATCTACTGAAACTGGTGGAATATAACGTGGGGGATGACCAAAAATATACAAGAAATATACAAAGCATCTATATATTGTTATTTTGTTTATTGTTACATCGTCTTATAATTCTATAATCTTTATTATATTCTTTTATTTCTTTGCCTAGGTTTGATAACAACCGATGCAATCTCATGTATGCAACAATTTTGTTTCTAAGAAAATCCTCTGCGGCAACACGCGGGGAATTCTTGTGTACTCTAATTATAAACAATATAGTCTTTCATTTGGTAGACTTTAACCAATATCAATCAGAATCCTTGGATTTATTCTTTCTTAAACAAATTATCCATCATTGTCATTATAAAAAATACATAAAATATATACCCTAAATCTCCCATCCGAGCTAAATTACCAACATATCCATTAGGAATCAGTAATGCAAAGTAAACACTAAATTTGTCTTTTAAATTACCTACATCTATCATATAAAAAAAAGTATAAAATAACCATTTTAACTTGTATATAAATTACCCACCTTTTGTCACCATAAAAACTAACTAAAATAACTCTCAAATTAAGTCGAAATACCAATAAAAGTTACTATTTAAAAATATTTTATTTATCATAAAATGCACTACATATGTTCTAAATTTTATACTTGTACTCATTGTTAAATTAAAAAATGAGCATAAATGTTATGTATCATTGCTTAGACCAAGTAAACTTGCCTATATTAGGATAACTGTCTGTTTTAAAAGTTTTTCATGTATGAAATTCCATGAACAAACCATATATCAATGATACTAAGAACTCAAGTTATATTATATTGAAGCTCAATCAACAATGAACTTTGTAAGTTGTTTTTCATAGAAGTTTATACATTTTGACTAAAACATTATGAGATTCAATGCTGGTAGTTAACTATAACTATTCTATTTTAAAAAATAAACAATACTGATACATGTATGATTCTTGGATGACACCAGTGTCACAGTCCTAGCCAAAATGACTGTTTATTCTATTATAGTAACTAAGAATAGAGTAGATGCCTAAAATCCATTTTTAATAAAAATATATATTGGGAATTTTTGAAAAAAAACAAACAATAGAATTTGAACTTAACACATTGATGGAAAAAATTGCAATAGCTAGTAAGATTAAAATCAAAACTTGATATGTAGATTTATCATACAATTTTTATTATTAACATAATATAAAATTCTAGTTTATGCTGAGCTATAATATAATGATATATATACACAGTTTTGTTAAACACCTTGCTATTTTGGCTTGGATTTGGAATAAAAATGTGAAAGCCCTAGTTTGGTTTTGGATAATTGATGAAACCTTTAGACTAATCCTTTGTGGCTAAGTGTGTATAGCAAAAGAAAGGATGGTTCATTCCAAGTGAAGGAGACTGAGAACATCATGGTGATGGTGGTGAATACCAAAAGATGGTGATCAAGTGCTTCAACTTGGAAAAGGAGAAAGAGAAAAATAAAATGGGCTCAAGGCAAAGGTATACTTGATAGGGCCATTTTGTTTCAGCACTCAAGACACCTTAGAGGGTGTGAGTGTACTTAGGATAGATAGCCGTACTATTAAGAGGGGTGATCTTAATACAAAAGCGGTTATCAAGTGCCACTAGGTGATCTTATTCCATGCATATGCATTAGGACCTAGTGAGAGCTAACTAGTCCCTTGGAAAATGATTTGAAAATGCTAACACACTTGCACAAGTGGAGAGACACTTTGGTGTTGGCGCATGAGAGCAAGGGATGATGATGCTAACACACGTACACTCGGAGCTTTTCGGATAGGGAAGAGCCCTTTTCTAAGCATCGGACGCTGGCGCTGGTAGCACTGGACGCGTCCAATGAGCTTGAGATAGTTAGCACTGCACAATGTCGTGCATCAGAGCATCCGACGCTTTTGTGTCAGCGCGTCTGGTGCAAAGCATTCTGACATGGGGTTCGCTCTCAGTGAGCATCGGATGCTGGGGTGTGTCCGTTGCGCCTTCGTCGGACGCGTCAGATGCTCGAGTGTACGTTTTAGAACCTCTCTACATAGCGTCCAAAACTCTAGAGAGCGTCTAGTGGTAGGCATCTGACGAACACGTTTGTGTAGTTGTTTCAAAGGCATCGGACGCGTCAGACGGTGATCGTCTGAGCCTCCGATGATCGCTCTGCAGCTAGCCGTTTGCGCGGGCAATGGTCAATTTGAATCACGGTCACGTGGCATCGCAGGGTTGCTCAAGGGAGAGCGTTGAACGCGTTTGACGCACTGCATCTGAGCGTCCAATGCCCCCGAGTTAGGCTGTCTTTGTGAGATAATGGTTGGGACCTCTAAGGGTCCTTATAAATAGATGTTGGACGGCTCTAACTCATGCTCTTAGACTTTTTCATTGGTGATACATCCTTGTGAGCTAAAGCAAACCTCTCCTACTCATTCTCTTGCTTGATTGTGCATTCATAGTGAGATTGGGAGTGATCTTAGTGCATTTGCTTAAAGTTTGAGCATCTAGTGGCACTAGAGATCGTTGAGCAACGGGATTGCTTACTACTCTTGGCGGTTGCCATCACCTAGACAGCTTGGAGCTACGGTGGAGATCCGGCACGTGTTGGTGATTGTTCATGGCCGGCTCCCGGTGATTTGTGAGGGGTTCTTGCGCCTATTCCCTCGGGAGATTCATGAAAGGTGACTCTAGTAAATTGCTCGTGTCATTGAGTTACCTCACTTGTGGGTAGTTGCTAACGGCACCCGTGGAGGGTTAGGCATTGGAAGCCTATTAGCGGGCGCAACACCAAGTGGTGGTCGACACAACGGGGACTAACATGCCGGCAAGCACGTGAACCTTGGGACAAAAATCATTGTGTTATATTGTTTCTCTTGGTATTCTTGGTGTTTATATTGTGATTGACATATTCATCTCTTGCCCGGCATTGGTAACAATCACCCTATCTCTTGTATTACATTGTTTCATTCTTGTTCTAGTGATAGTTTTAGAGTAGTTTAGTTCTCTAGCTTAATTACCTAGAAGTATACTAGCAACCTAGCCTTTGTGTGACAAGTAGAGATCATAAGCTCACTAGAATTGTCAATAGGTGGCTTGCCTAACAAGTAGAGCTAGAGCAAACCGCATTTACACCATTTGATATACTAATCTCTTGCTCTAGTGTTTTTGTAGACTTTTAATTAGGCTATTCACCCCCCTCTAGCCATTTAGGACCTTTCAAAATGTATGATTGCATTGAAACAGGAAGATTTATGCCTTGGAAAAAGAAAAGTTGTTCTATTGCCCTCCCAACTCACTCAAATATACTCGACAATGTTTGAACTAAATTATATGGAAGTTGTAATGATCTACTGCACCTTAGTTTGTTCTAAAGGACTTGTTTTGAAGGACAAACCAGTTTCATACAAATAAAGTTGCACTTCCTATTTCTCAGGCCATTGAATTTTAAGATGATTTCAAGCAACACCGCGTACTACCAACTTATATAAGTAAATTTTTACTTTATGATTTGTTATTTATCCTTGTGTCATAACATATCATATTTTTGTCTATCTGACTATAGAAACAATTGTAATATCGTTGTGCCAATACATAATACATTTTGTTGGGTTGTGATGAGATTTTATTCTCATAAATGGAAGTTAAAGACTGTGCCTACATAAATTGCAACAATGAAAACTTATAAATTTAATATAAAACATATGCAATAACTATTGGTAGAAAGCAAATTAAATTCTCAATTTTAGCAAATCCCAAAAAGTTGCCCTACCTGCATTATTATACCGGCATATGATCAATTTTATCTGTCTGTATCAAAACTAGATTGTTACCCAGCGTCTCTTTGTTACATTAATTTCATCATCTGTAACGCATGCCTCCGGTTCATCAGAGTGATAGATAGACATGACAACTCCGATCGATATAGGCTTCCACGATAAGGTCGGACAGCAAAGCCCCAAACAAAATATGTTCATCATATCAAGCCTATATTGATCAAAAAAAAATTCATTCAAAGAAAGAGAGAATCGCCGTTGATCAATTTTTTTCATTTAAGAAGAAAAATCGCCGTGCATCAAATTTTTCATTCAAGAAGGAAGAATCAGTATTCATCGTATTTACTTATACCAGACTATTGGATCCATCCTTCTCTCATGGCAAACCAACACATACTAGATTTTTACCAGTGATTCTCTCTTACAAAAGCACACGCATGCCAAATGCAATTAGCATAATGCAACTAGCATATCGGCCATATACTACTGTCATATATAGTTCATGCGTACAACGAGTAATTAATCATGCATATCTCACATGCATACACTACGCATACAGAAAGACTGGGATCAAGATCTATATACATACACATATACATAAATCACACTTACACACACAAAAAATATACATAAATCACACAACAATATAAAGAACGCAGGAGAACAGGACGAAGGAATCGATCGCCTCACCAAGCTTTATTCTTCTAGCTTGTCATCTGGAGCTAAGCGACATGGACGCCGACGAGGCGACGACGCTGAAAGATGGTTGTCACCTTCCGCCATGTACGTCGTCCACTACTTGCTTGCTCTATCTCCATGCCATGCACTGCCAGATCAAGCGAGAGATCTTTTCCTCGGAGTCTGTCGGAGCGCCGCCTCACACGGGACAATCATCCGCGGCGACGTCTTCGTCGTCCTTGGCGTTCCTGGACTCGTCATCGACGGCCGCCGCGGCGGGGGCCACGACTCTGCCGCGGCAGAGCGGGCACGTGGCGTGGAGCCGCAGCCACGCGCCCACGCAGTCGGCGTGGAACCGGTGCCCACACCGCGGGAGGACGCGCACCGAGTCGCCGTCGCGCAGCTCCACGATGCACACCGCGCACTCGGGAGCCTTCCCTCCTTCCTCGGCGCCGGCGCAGGAGTACACGGACACGGGCAGGGATGACGCCACGTCTTCCATCGGCATCGACTGCGCGCCGAGGTGGTCCTCGTGCCGGTAGCGGGACGCCCACGGGGAGGCCACGGGCAGTGACTCGTCGTCGTCTTCGTCGTCGGCACCGTCTGACGTGGGCGGCGGACCCCCTTTCCCAGAGAAGAACCGCCAGAAGAAACCGAAGATGAGGAGGATCACGAGCACGTTGATGCCCACGACGCTGGCCATCAGCACCGCGCCGTGCGGAGCCCAGTGGCCTTCCGCCTCCGGCGTCGACGCACCGGCCGCCGGGCTAAGAATACTGCCGCTCCGGAGCGTGGACATGCTGCGGGCTGCGCCGACGAGATGGTTTTGGACAACCCAAACAGCAGAGAGTCGCTGCTAATTGCGTGCATAAACCACACAATGACCCAACTTTAGTTCTCTTTATTAGAAGCTAATACGTCCTTCCAAGAAGAAGATGCTGCTGATCAAGTTTACAATCGAGTTGGGAGAAGAAATAATCACAAGTTGGGAAAGTCCCTGCTGAGAAGAAATCAAGAATCACCAAATTAAAAGATAAGAAGGGAAGAGGAGAATATAGCCAAGAATTGCTGAAGAGGAAGGAGCAAAGGTGTTGTGTAGTTAAGTGGAACTGAGGTGGGTTATAAAAGGTAGAAGCGGGGGAGGTGGCATTACCCATTGGCTCTTGGGGTGTCCAATGGTGACAGACTTTGCCAATGCCCAAACGGTTTGACTAGGGTGTCATTTGGGAGCCTGTTGCATGGTTGGTTATTGATACCCACCATGGCTTCTTACTATGACTGAATGAATCATGATAGAGCTAGGTACATTTTGTATATTTTCTTATTAGTAGACCTCCTTATTCATCAACAAAAAATGACAATACAATTTGTCGTGATCCGACACTCAACTAGGTTGAGTTTCCTCCCATCATATGCCTACGAACCGTGGGTTACGTAGTAGAAGTCGTCAAAATTGAATTTTTCATAGAATTAACCGTTGATGGCAATGCCTATATCAAAATCTTGAATATTGGTATCAAAACAAAGTATTTAGGCCCTGTACGAATCCCAATAATCTAACAAACTAGATTGTGGTTTCATTGAACAAAAATGAGCACAGAAGGATCCAACCTTTTAACATTAATATTTGCATTATTCCATTAGTATAAGCCATGCAAATATTTCAAAAATTCTATTATCCATGACAAACAGTTAGCCTAACCATATGACAAGTTATACTTCAAAAGTGGACACATTGGATTTGTATTTAAATGTACTTTCTAATGATCATACTTTTTGAAGATAACTTAGTGACTAAAGTGTGATCTCAAAGACTGCATCATGTCAAATCACAAATAGGAAGTATCTGGCCGTACTCACAAGAGTGTACTGATGCATATGTACACAAAGTCAACCCAATCCATCAGATCAAATCTGAATGACACAAGTGATGAGGAGGAATCTGCTAACCCATTGTTCATCTATCAATTGGATTTGGATAAAAAAAAATGGGCCTTAATCATTCCATAAGGGATAAGAAGATTCTCATAAGGGCCGGACATTCAGATTATTGCTCTGATGGTCTTCTGAAATGAGAAAATTGTAATTTTTGTAAACTATGGTATTGTACAGCAGAGTGTACCGCATAGCCTTTTCTGTCCTTCGCCAAATCCTGTATATTACTGATTATAGCAGTATTTAAAATAGTACTTTTTCTTTTACTTTAAGTCATAATTGATTGCCTAGGCGGTTTGACATGGGTGGTTTTTGGAGCTTCTTTTGCATGGTTGGTTATCGATGATGCCCACCATTGCTTCGGACTACAAAAAAATCCATGATAGCGCTAGCTACTTTTTGTATGTTTTTCCTATTAGCAGACCTCCTTATTCGTCAATAGAAAATGAAATTCCATTTTGTTGTGGTTCGGCACGTCAACTAGGTTGAGTTTTTCCTCCCACTGTATGTCTTCGAACCGTGGGTTTAGTAGGAGTCATTGATACTAAATAGAATTAAATATTGATGGCATTGTCAATCAAAACTTGAATATTGATATGGGGATCCCGTGAATCTAAAGAAATGGATTATATGATCAAACTTTTGTATTGTAAGAGAAAATAGTGGTCAAAGTATGATTTTAAAGACTTCACTGAGTCAAATATCGCCTTATGTTTTTGCAACATGTGGAGTATCTGATGTACACAAGAATGTATTGATGCATATTTGCTCAAAGTCAATCTAATAAGAGGATGATCAAATCTGGCACACCGCACAAGTGAATTTTCAAGGGCATGGATGCGTTTGGTGCCTAGGCACACAGTACATGCGATGCCTCATTTCAATTCACCACTAAAAGTGAGGCAAAATAAAAAGAACCCATGCATATAATGAGATATAACTTTAATTACTTGCTGAGAACTACATCAGCTATCAACACCAGAAAACAAATTAGCTACATTTAGCAAACCTCGCTCATTTGATCGAAATCATTTTGTTTCCCAACAAATTAAAAAATAGTAATAATATAACTATTAACCTATCAATATAACTATTATGGGACCTGTCAATATAACTATTATGGGACCTGTCAAAGTTGTACTATTCTCAGAATAAGGACAGCAGCAAACAACAACATGCATGCTGCTTTGGACTTAAAGAATTCTCAAGCTACGGTTGAGTTGGCTGCCTAGTCAGAGTTGACACTGCTGATGTGTCAATGATTTAGTGGCTTAAATAAGGTCTGACCATTTCTGAACAATCCAACTCATCAAATGTGCTGCTGACGTGTCTATATATTAGAGGCTGGGCAAGATTTCTGCCAATAAGGTTTCAGCTTAAGATCTTGCTTGAATAGTTTATCAAGTTTTAAACTATCTTGAGAAGGGAGAAAAAAATTCAGAAGATTCCGTGTGGTCCCCTTTCCAATGCTAGTATCATTTTCGTAAACTACCAGGGAAAAGTTAAGATCATTGACCCCTTACATTTACAAATCAGTACTATTGTACTGTCTGTGATAAAATAAAACAACAGGTATATAAATTTTAGATGTTAGCCACTCTATCGGTAAGCAGTCTAGGACGCGTTCAAACAAGGGTACCTGCAGTGAAAAATTAAGTGATTTTATAAACAAACATTAGAAAAGGGTAATAAGTGTTTTCAAACAACCGTACTACACACTGCAATCATGAAGGAACCTGCAGAAAGAAGTTTGTATATCAAATGAGAATATAATAATAGTTCATTTCATGAACAATTGCATTCATCGAAGTTTGTATATATACTAGTCCATTAACATGTGTTCTTGCACATGAATTTTAGGAAACATAAGTATCAAAAATTCATGTTGTATAATAATTAATCATAATTATTTATCTTTTTCTTTCTAAAAAATTAAAGATGCCAGCTAACCGAAACAAATACAGAATTACACTACTCGATCTAGACAAAATTCTCTATTCTCTTTGTCCTGTAAAGAATATAAATTTTATTTGCAAATTATGAAAAATACAATTCTAGCTAGCTACATTGTCAATCTATTTTTAAGTTTAATTAACTTTTTATAAAATAGTACTAGTATTTATGATCTCAAATAAAAATACTTAAAGTCACTACTACAGATTCAATTATCGGTGCGGCAACATTTGTGCCGGTTTTATAAGAATCGGCACTGATATCTCTTCAGTGTCCGTTGTATGCATCACTGCGGGTTTATGGATGGAACCGGCACTCGAAGGTTTACATCACTGCCGGTTTGTGGATGAAACCGCACTAATGTGGAGTTCAAACATCACTACCGGCTCTAGTCAAGAACCGATATAGATATGGGGTCATCAGTGGCGGTTTTAGCCACAAACCGCCACTGATGGCACCGCCACTGATACAGGGCCATCAGTGGCAGTTTTAGCCACAAACCGCCACTTATGTGATCTGCTAGATGCCAAATATTAAAAATAAAGAATAAAAAATAATGGATTTTAGAAAGATGATCAAAACAAATGTTGTAGATCTTATCAAGATCTATAACTTTTATTTTGATCATTTTCTTATCCGACAAAGTGATAGTAATATTGTTCACAAATTTTATATCTCTTTTTATACTTTATGAAACTATGTGAGAGATATGTAAGATTTGTGAAAAATATCACTATTACTTTATTGGATAAAGAAATGACCAAAATAAAAGTTTTATATCTTGATAAGTTACACAACTTTGTTATTCAAGACTTTTCCGGCTAAAATCATTTACATCTTCAAAATAGTGTTTGAAGTAGACAATTGTTGCAATTCAAATTTTGAGCTGATAAAACAAAGTCGCATGAAAAGATGACCAAAACAAAAGTTGTAGATATTAAAAATTTCTAAAACTTGTAGTTGACAATCTTTTCATTTGAATTTATTTTCTTATGTAAAATTATATTTGAATGTCTCAAATTTGAAATTTAAAATTTTAAAATGAGCTTTTTTAAATGACCTTGGATGGACAAAAGGTTAAAACAAAAATTATAGATCTCAAAAAAGTTATAAAACTTTATAGTTGACAACTTTTTGATTTGAAATCATCTTGTCAAAAAAATCACGTTTGACTTTCTCAAATTTGAAATTTGAATTTTTTAAATGACCTTGGACGGAGAAATGACCAACACGAAAGTTGTAGATCTTAAAAAGTTATGAAACTTTGTAGTTGATAATTTTTTATTTGAATTCATTTAGGATCTCAAATACTCAATTTTTACTCAGTTTTGGTATAATATATGTGGACACAAAACAAGTTATAGTCACAAGTAACATTATGGTGCAGTGGTAGAGGAGGGGAAGCGTGAGGGGGAGGTTGTAGGTTCGAATCTAGCTACCCGCATGCACATGATTTGATGTGAAAAAATACGTGAGTTGAAAAAATTTGATGTGAAAAAATACGTGAGTTGAAAAAATTGTAGCCAGCTGGCTAGGGGCCCCCTCCCTAGGTGAAAAATTATTTTTTGCTTTTTTTTGCTATTTTTAGATTTAAAATCGTAATTTTTGAAAACCACATCACTGACGGTTCGATTCTAGAACCACCATTGATGGTCACATCACTGCCGATTTGGCTGTGGCGGTTGAAGGGGGGTTTTGAACCGCCGCTGATGTGTGTATCTCGAGTAGTGAGTTACCATGTAATATATTTTTATAGTATATCTTATACTATATTAAAAATTATAGTTAATCAAATATAATTTATGTTGGACCAAATCTGAAACTGCTGCACTCCAAACGCTTGCGATGTCGACAAAATCCAGAAAATCAGATGTTTGGATTGTCGTCCCATGGACGTACTCCGTACATGCCACTTTTTCTTGAGTGTATGGCCCTACTCATATCTTGTCGGCCGGTTTCAGCCCGCGCCGGACAAGACGAGCGGTAGGATATGATTTTTGCATGACGCTTTCGTGCCTTCCGGGACCGGCCGATCGCGTCAAATCGTGCCTTTGTCGCACACGATTTAAAAAATGGAGGTGAAGAAGAGAGATTGTTCCATTTCATGGCCCATGGTGCCCATCACGCGTCGCTCTTCGCCATGTACGAAACGGTACGATCTGAGGAAGGTACAACTGACACACGGCCACGTACGTAACGTAACCATCAAATTAATGATGAGATCAGCCTAAAGAAAGTGATGAGCTGTGCTTATTGATTTGATTAGTTTGGAAGGACTGTCTTTTGGAGTCGTCATAAATTGTCTTATTGGTGGGAGGACAGCTGTTCCAAGCTTGCTAGGCTGGTGGTGCTTCTCTGCACGATCACTAAAAACACACTAGAAGCGGATACTAAAATGGGTTTTCACCTGTGGTTTTCCAGCCTCTCTGGTTAAAGGCCTCTGAAAATAGATGGTTTTCAGATGAGCAACCATCTTGGTAAATAATAAGGTCAAAATATTCACCTGTAAAAAACTATTTAATTATAAAAAGTGTTAAAACTAGCAATAAATTCGTAAGTACTCAGTACTACTTCCTCCTAACGTAGTGCCGTTTGCATCCTAGAGCATCTCCTACAGGCTCACTTTTGCCATCCAAGAAACCCAGTTTCACAATTTTTGAACGTCAAATCACCTCCGACAACATTTCTTTCTTGTTCTCCTTGTTTCTATCATGAGGGTACGGCAGAAAGGTGAAGCATCAAGTGCTTCCAACAGTAAGGTGTGTGGGAATATTTGGAAGAAGATTTGGAAATTACCCAGTCCGCCAAAGATCAAACAGTTCTTGTGGAGAGTTGCTCACAACAGTTTGGCTTTCAAACAAAATTTCAGAAGGCGAGGTGTGCTTCTGGATACATGCTGCCCGGTATGCTTCTGCTTTGATGAAGACGGGGGACACTGCTTCTTGAGATGTAAGGCAATCAGATAGTGCTGGAGAGAGCTGGCACTTGAAGACGTTGTCTGCGTCTTCTGCTTGCCTGATCAGCCAAGGAGTTTGTCCTACAAGTCCTGAAGTTGTGAAATGACACTTGCCTCATGGTTGTCGTACTACTTTGGGAGTGGTGGGATGTGCGTAAACTTGCATGCGGGGCGGGTCGTGGACCGTCCACTAGCCACTAAGCTAACCACCAAGCTATTAAGCAGGTTATGCGAGAGTCCGCCAACCGCAAAAGCTAGCGCTGTAAATGCCCGGTGGGACTAGCGCGCGGGCAAACCTTTGGAGCCCACTAACGTCCGCAACATGTAGTAGTCTAAATGCACAGAGCATGGAACAATGATGATCTAGCCTCCCCGCTAAGCCGAGGCATATGCATATGCATATATGAAATCAAAGACCAAGAAGCAGGCATATGCATATATGAAATCAAAGACTGAGGCCAAGAAGCAGCCTCTTTGCTAAGCTGAGGCCGGTGCCGAGCAGTCCTCGACCACGGAAAAGCATGTTGTGAATGACGACGATCAAACGAGAAAGGACACAAGATCAAACCACAGCGAGACACAAGATTTAACGTAGAAAACCCTCCCAATGTGGAAGGTAAAAACCACGGGCGCCAGCCAACAAACACTCCTCACTATTATCAAGAGTCGGGTTACAAAGCCGTATGGCGGCTTACAAGAGAATGAATCAAAGTAGAAACCCTAACACAGGCCTCCGCTTCGCGACAGGGCCTCCGCTTCGCTTCGGCAAAAGTTGGCCAATAATGATGTGAACTGAATTTGGAACATCTTCAACAAAGCATCCACCCAGCAAGGTCGTCGGAGGCACCGGACTCGGGCGCGGGCGCCAGCGCCGGGGACGCGCCGTCGTAGTCCACGGTGTACGCCATCGGAGGCATCGCCAGCGCCGTGGCATCCTAGATGTGCGGAATAAGGTAAATGCAGGCGAGCTTATGCAGACATGCCAGGAAACGGTGAAGGTGGTGGTATGGTTACTGCTATACTGAAGTCTGAGGTCGAGAATGATTCAGCAGCAGAACTGTGCAGCTGGAGATGGTGCTCGCTTCCATCGGAATTCTGAAGATTAATTTTGATGTAGCATTCAAAGGGGAGACGAAGTCTAGTGCTTGGGGCTTTATTATTCGTAACCATGAGGGTGCGGCTGTCCTAGCCGGTGCTGGAAACTTAGGTCTTGTGCACGATGCCATGCTAGCCGAGACGATGGCGTGCAAGTGGGCACTTGCTAGAAGCAGCACTGAGCACTTCGGTATATCCAAGATTGTGATCAAAACTGATTCAGCATCACACTTAAAAAAAACTGATTCAGCATTGCTAAAGGAAGCCATCACTTCGTCTGCTAGTGATTTCTTTATTGGCGGTGGTCTTTTCTGCGATATTCGTAGTCTTGTCCATGAGAACTTTAATTGCCTTAATATTTGTAATATTTTCAGAGCTTGTAACTCTTCTGCGCACAAGCTCACTTCTTTGGGTATGAGTTGGGACCCAAGCTAGTACTGTGTCTGAACTGACCCCTCCCCTGATCTTGTAACAAATTTGGCTCATTCAACTACTGAACACTACCTGGAAAAAATTAAGAAAAAAAGAAAGGAAAAATAACAAAAGAAAGGTTAAAAAACACACATGTAGCTACCGCTGCATATGCGTGGGCCTCGCGGGGGAAGACGTGTTGCATGCATGCATGCATGCATGTGGGCCTCGCTACATCGCGGGAAGACGTCGCTGCCATGTACTAGCCTTGCGTGGGAAAAATAGCGTGCGCGATTGTTCGGACGGCGGCTCCCGTCTGAATGTTCCGGGATGATTTTCGCCAAACGCTGCCACCTGCGTGTCTGGTTGGTTCACCTGATTGGCATCTGGTCACCGGCTCACACTACTACAGGAATGGGCTGTAGTCCCGGGCCGTAAGGGCCTTTAGTCCCGGTTATGGAGCCGGGACTAAGGTTTCGGAACTAAATGTCCCACCTTTAGTCCCGGTTCCGCGGCCCGGGACTAAAGGTCCACCTTTACTCCCGGTTGGTAACACCAACCGGGACTAAAGGTGTGCCGGGGAGTGCGCCACCTGCGCCGCCCCACCACTTTAGTCCCGGTTGGTGTTACCAACCGACTAAAGATTTTTTTTTTTTTTTTTTCTTTTCTTTTGGTTTTCCATTTCTGGTTTACAATTATATTATTACTATTTTCGAATGCGTATTGTTCATTTGCTTGTTTATGTAGACGCCAAGCACCTATAATTTATATAATTGACAAAGATTACATATAAATATACATATAACACTATTTATATATTATACATGTCTATAGGTCCATAATATAATATTTACACATATCAATCACGGATAAAGTATTTATAACTTAATTGTTCTCCGCCACTCAAGCGTCGTACAAATGATCATCTTGGTTTGGTTTCATTGGCTCGTCGGGGTTGAAGTAGTACTCACCGGCGGGATTCGAGGACTTGGTCGTTAAGAAACCTGCGATTGTCTCCCGAATTCCTTTTAGGCGGACTTCATCCAACACCTTCGCCTCAACCACGTCTCCTTCAAGAGACATTAAAGAAAAAAAGTTAGAGGTATGAATAAGATTTATTAACTAACAACAAATAAATGAAATGAACTTATTATATATACATGTTACATACTTTTGCGTGCTCAAGATTTGTTCTTTTTTCATAGACCATCAGAAATTCGCAGACATAGTAGCCACACAAATTTTTTTCCTAAGTGGCTGCCTGTAGAATCCATCGAAGTAGGATAGGCTTTGAAAGTGGCGCTTTTAAATCTGGGCGGTGTTTACGCACGAACCCAGCCCAAACCCTAGCAATAAAACGATCATTATTAATTATCTATTACCGAGTTAAAGAGCTGAAATTAATATTTAGAGATCGAAGTTACCCTTGGATAATATCTATCATTTCTTGGTAATCTTCCAGTGGTTTTCTCAACGAATCATAGATTTGCAAATGACATTGCCAGAGATCAATCACAATTAGTATCCAATGAAAGCTGCATTTGTGTGTAGGCAAAATAATTATGTATCTTCAAACTGATCTGATTAATTGGTTTAATAGAATGTACACACGATAACGATACTTACTTAAAGTTATAGGAAAAGAGTATATATCTTTTATCCTTTTGATTGATCAAGTACCTCCGTAGATTTCTCTCCGTTTGAACTCTCCATAAGGCATACGGAGTCTTGGGGTCTTTGAATACAATATAAGGATCTACAAATCCAATCTCCCTGTCATTTCTAGCTCTGAGGTCCCTCATCATGTTTCTGCATATGTATAGCCGGTTTCTGTTATTAGTTATACATATACATGATAAGTTACAGTGACATTATTAAAAGAAAGAAACACTTACAGGCAGAAGCAGCTGATTAGAGCTTTGTCCAGAGCGTCCATGTGGCATAGCTGGTGTAGCTCATTAAATTGAACATAAATAACATCATCACCACGGAAGTAATGATGGTTTCTAATTCGGACGCAAATATAGTCATCTGCTCTGCTTTCACACGCTGCTAGGTACCACTGGTTTAGCAAGTACATCTGCGTGCCAAGTTTGCTAAGGGCCGTAGGGTTGAACAGACTCTTGCCATATTCATATGTCTTCTGCCAATGATCAATTTTTTTTTGCACTTTCAATTGCTGCCCCAGCTATCATTTGGGATAAGGTAAGACCAGTGTCCGCAAAAAAAATTTCAAGATCCTCATAGTTCAAACCTGGAGGTATCTGCTGGTCTAGCACGTCGATGTTTGAACCATATTCATTCCCAACGACTAGCGGGGGCACTGATTGCTTTGATTGTTCCCCGAGCTGTGCTACACCCTTGCGTGCTCTTTTCTCTTTCTTCTTCTCTTCTTCTAGGGATTTGGTTAGAGTGCGATCATAGTCAGATAAAGATGATGATTCTTTCTGAGCTTGACGCCTCTTTTTTTGTTGAGCCTCAACCCTTTGCCGTAGAAGTTCTGGCTTTAGTAAGAGGTAGGGCTTCTCAGGGTTTCGCTTGGATTCTCTTTCATCCTTGAGATTCTTGAAGAAACTGTCCACATCTGACTTTACCGAAGCCTCTATTTCTGCGGCAGTCTTCTCATAGGACAGCTTCTTAGGAATGACGGGTTGTTTCTTTTCGAGGCTTTCTTTTTTTTTTTGTGGGGCGGCCGACACATTTGATCGTGTGGCCGGCCTCTTCTTCAATGGTGGGTCCACCGGTTTTGGCGCTGGAACCACGTGTGGAGGCGATGGGGCGGCCGGTGGGGGTGTTGGAGCCCGACATGGAGGCGAAGGGGCAGCCGGTGTCGGTGTTGGAGCCCGAGAAGGCGGCGTTGGAGCCCGAGGTGGCGGCGTTGGAGCCCGAGGAGGCGGCGTTGGAGCCCGAGGTAGTGGGGTTGGAGCCCGAGGTGGTGGTGTTGCAGCCCGAGGAGGCGGTGTTGCAGCCTGAGGAGGCGGCGTTGCAGCCCGAGGCGATGCAGCCGTGTCTTGCACTGCCTCGTCATCACCCGTAGCACTATGACATGTTGGTGACCACCTGTGCAACCAAAGAGGTATATGAGTAAACCGCTAACTAAGGGAATGCAAAATAAAGTTATTGAATAAATGTATCGTCAAGTTTCATCCGCACCTAGGGTTAGGTTCATGACGAGGAGGTGGTGGTAGACTACTAGGTGATGTCCCAGGAATAATGATGTAGCGCTTGCGCCAACAAATGAAAGCCTTCTCTACTTGTCCTAGAGTCTTCTCTCCATCACCTCCTTCTATCTCAAGCTGCACATTTTCGAAGCCTTTGACAACTCTATCCACCGAGACACTAGCATATCTTGCTGGAACTATCGCCCCATGGATTCTTGGTGTCTTCGTAGGGTCGATATGAGTTACAACACCGACAAGAACCATGACCATGGGGCAGCCCCACGTGGAATATGCAGCTCACATGTTGTCTTAGCTTCAGTGGCGCCATCCACCGGAAAGCGCAGCCCCCCCGTCGTCTTGAATAGTTGGCACCTCCGTGGAAGCGCAATCGCTTTTCAACCGGCCAGGGGGCTAATGTTGACTCCGTGCTCGATGCGGTTTGCCTTTGCATAGAACTTACTTGCTTCCTCGCACTTGCCTTTTGATTTCCTCGTTCATTCTCTCTTCAAGTGCTTTCTCTCGGCCAGTATCGCTTCACGAGCCGCTTCGCGTGACTCCATCACCATTGCCTCCAACCTACGCAATCGCTCTGCCTCCTCTTCCTTCTTTCTTTGGCGGCTTCTATAAGTGGGTCTATCTTGAGGAAGCCATGCTCCCACGATATCTCCCCATAGCCTCTTGTTCGCCCACCGTGTTCAGCCCGGTCTCCGGGCGTATGTCGGCTCATCCTTCTCTCTATTTGGCTGCCAGCGCCACTTTCAACTAATCCTCGGGCATAGGCCATTCTCTGTCCCACTCTCTGCGGCTTCTCGCCGTACACTACCTTTCCGGTCTCTAGGTCCGGGGTTTCCCCATGACCGAAGAACCAATACTTGGCGCTTCGGGCCAGTCGCAGTGATTCTGTTCCATCCCCTTGTCAACAATCTCCCTGTTCCAGCTTACGCCACTTGGGAATAGCAGTCCGGTAGCCACCGAACCCAAGTGATGGTGGTATTGCTTGTGTCTAGCATTTTCTTGATTACGGATCATCCGTGCGACCCTCATCCGAGTTCTTAAACTGCATGCGAACTCATCCCAAAAAGGCCTCAACTTGACATAGGCCTTGTTGGTGAAATCCGGTGTCCGGTTATATGCAACAAAAGTCTTGTGGAGTTTCTTCTTCCAAGCCTAAAATTGTTTGGCCATCTTCTGCATGCCCATATTTGAACATTCTCCTTCAAAGCTTCATCCTGTGTATCGAGCGTGAAATGTTGAAGGATATCTAGCCATAGCAATTCCTTGTCACGATCTGAGACATAACTAATAGCAGGGTTATCTTTCCGTTGCCTCCATTCTCGAGCACTGATCGGGAGCCTGTCCCTTACTAGGTATCCATAGTGCGCAACAAATTTCTTTGAATGTTCCCCAAGTACTTGGCCTGTACCCTCGTCGAATTCCGACAGAATGTATCGACCCTCCAACGGCTTCTTCGGGCCTCGCACTTTTCTACTACTCCCGGTAGTTATCGCTGATCCAGAGGGCTACACAAACAAGTATAAATATATTAATACAAAAGTCATTCTTTTTAATTTTATGTATATACATATAGACTAGATTGTAGATAGACCTCATCAGTATTGTCTCCCACAAGTTCTTCATAATCAGCGAAGTACTGACTCCCATCATCTATTTGTTCATTGTCATCACCTTGGACTTGGGGATTTTGGTTGTCGCCGCTATTGATTATGTCCATCATTGCCTCATCCATGTTATCATTCGGATCGGCCATTTCTGCAAAAATTGTTAATTAAAAGATGTTAGAATTCAATTTGTCATGTAGCGCCACAAGAAAGTTAATAAAGTTAAATAAAAGTACCATTAATAAAGTTACTTGACATAAAGTTACATAATAAAGTCACATGACATGAGAAAGTTAATAAAGTTAAATAAAAGTACCATTAATAAAGTTACTTAACATAAAGTTACATAATAAAGTCACATGACATGAGAAAGTTAATAAAGTTAAATAAAAGTACTATTAATAAAGTTACTTGACATAAAGTTACATAATAAAGTCACATGATATGAGAAAGTTAATAAAGTTAAATAAAAGTACCATTAATAAAGTTACTTAACATAAAGTTACATAATAAAGTCACATGACATGAGAAAGTTAATAAAGTTAAATAAAAAGTACTATTAATAAAGTTACTTGACATAAAGTTACATAATAAAGTCACATGACATGAGAAAGTTAATAAAGTTAAATAAAAGTACCATTAATAAAGTTACTTAACATAAAGTTACATAATAAAGTCACATGACATGAGAAAGTTAATAAAGTTAAATAAAAGTACCATTAGTAAAGTTACTTGACATAAAGTTACATAATAAAGTCACGTGACATTAATATTATTAATGAAGTTACTTGCCATTCTATTAAAATATTACAATATTACAAAACCTTAGATATTACATAAGGAAGTTAATAAAGTTAATTAAATGTACCATTAATAAAGTTACTTGACATAGTCACTTTACATGAAATTACATAATGAAGTTACATAATAAAGTTACTTGACATTATATATATAAGTTACTTGACATCATATATATAAGGTTAGGTCCCTGTCATCGCTAGGTCGCCGCTAAGTCGCCGTGTGTGTTGTTTGTCCGGCCGCCGCTAACTCGCTAAGTAAGTCGCCGTGGTGTCGCTTCGTCCCCGGTTGGTCGCTAAATCGTAAGTCGCCGCTAAGTCGTCGCTAGGTCGTCGTGTTTTGTTCGTCCGGTTGTCACTAGGTCACTAAGTCGATAAGTCACTAAGTCGTCACTAGGTTATCATGTCTTGTTCGACCGGACGTCGCTAGGTCGCCGATAAGTCGCTAAATCGCTAAATCGCTAAGTCGCCGCTCGCTAAGTCGTCGTGTTTTTTGTTCGTCCGGTTAGCCGCTAGGTCGCTAAGTCGCTAAGCGCTCACTAGGTTATCGCGTGTCTTGTTCATCCCACGCCGCTAGGTCGCCGATAAGTCGCTAAATTCGCTAAGTCGCCGCTAAGCTAGTGGTCGTGTCTTGTTCGTCCGATCGTCGCTAGGTCGCCATTAGAACGTCGTTAGGGTTTCAAATTAAACGAATAGTTTTGATTAGAACGTCGTTAGGGTTTCAAATAAAACGAATAGTTTTGATTCGCCCACGTTTAACGTTCATCGCGTGGTTGCATTCCGCCAAGTCCTGCATGGAGATGCTCTCGGCTCGGGCTCGATGGCCGGCCACCACAACACACATACACGCATTCCGCGGCTCGATGGCCGCTGCGCTGGCGCCTTCGCCGCGGGGGAGGGCGGCGGCGGTGCGCTTCACCGGGCGCCTCGACCGGAGAAGGAGGCGGCGGCTCTGCTGGACCGGAGAGAGAGCGCGGCAGCCCGGCCTTGAGCCTCGGCCGGCGAAAGAAGGGCAGTGCGCAGGCGGCCGGAGAACAGCCGGAGAAGAAGGGCAGCGCGGCAACGGCTTCCGAGGGGCAGCGGCGGCGGCTCCTCAGCGGCTTCGAGGGAGCGAGGAGGGATGGCCGGCGGGCGGTCCTCAGGCGAGTGCTTGCGAGGGCTGCCGGAGAAAGAAGCGCTTGGCGGTGGCGTGAGGGCGGCTTCGAGGGGCGAGGCTTCGAGGGCGGCTTCGAGGGGCAGCGGCCGCTTCGAGGGAGCAGGCGGCGGCGGCGCTCCTCACGGACGGCAGCGAGTGCACTGCCGGAGAAAGAAGGATCGGCGGCCAGCCTTCGGGGGGCGAGGCGAGGCAGCGGCGGGGAGGCGGCGGCGGGCTGGGGCAACGTGATCG